>JAUMHH010159927.1:0-17771 GCA_032359455.1 Chlamys rubida | reverse complement strand
GTTCTATGTAACTGTATCCATAGTGTGGTTCTATGTAACTGTATCCATAGCGTGGTTCTATGTAACTGTATCCATAGCGTGGTTTTATGTAACTGTATCCATAGCGTGCACGTGGTTCTAGGAGAGCCTATTTTTGCTTGCAGCCAAAATTAAATTTCCAGATTAATTTTTTTTTTAGTTTGATCTTTGCTTTATGCTTTTTTGATCAACAGTGTTGAGTTATGATCTTGCAGTTGTAAATCATATCCTTTTAAGCTCGCTCTCAGAAAATGATGCGATTATCCATTAATAATACTGACATATCTAAGGGGTTGTTATTATTTTAGCTCTTTTCATTCATTAAATATAGCACTTAATTATATTTGAAGTAACTACAGTTTATTGTTTCTGTTTCAGGAATTGTGAGTGCACCAATTAATCATAGGGACAATCTGTTATATTGCTAAAATTTTAGTGCGCTTGAATAAGAATGTATTTACGTATTATCGTTAGTCAATTAATGCTTAGTAGTTATACATATTTTAGCTGTATTCTAATTTTAGTGCTTACCACGTTTATGTGTTGGGCTAAATTATGATTGTGCTAATTGGTGTTTATGTATATAGTTTTCTATTACATATGTTCCGAGTGCACCAATTTACCAATGCACTAATCAGTTAAAATTTGATAATACGGTAAAATTTTAGTCCACAGAAAATAACTAATTTACAGTATGTAGTTGCTCTGTTGTAACATATATATACAGAATGTTTGAATAAAGAGTTCTACTGATGGGGTTGGCTACGTTCTATGCTGGTGGGATAGAAGATTAAATTCAAAATCTAGAGAAAGATCTATGCTAGAGGGTTAAAGATGAAACGTAGATCTAGATAAAAATCTGTGCTGGCAGGGATGAAGATGAAATGTAGATCTAGATAAAAATCTGTGCTGGCAGGGATGAAGATGAAATGCTTCCATAAATCTGAAATTTGCTTTATCCATCCACAAACTAATATTTCAAGTAAAACATTAAAAGACTTTAATATTTGACCTTTCATATTTTTGAATTTTGTATTTTACTGTGCAAGATGTTATATCTAAAACTGATGGAAATCTCAAAACAATTTTTTCATACAATAAGCTGTGGTGTTTGGTGATATTGACCTTATTTTTCTAATCTATGAAACACTTTTATGGTCACAAAGTTTTAGTGTTCAATATAAGCTTCTAGCTTTAGACGAAGGAGAAAGGTTATTACAGCAATACGTGGGGAAAACAAATTTCTGTGAACATTAAATAACGCATAATCATTGAAGATTGAATACATACTGTACTGCGCGCAGTAAGGTATGATTATCGATGTCATAATGGCTGTATGTGCCCTTTCGTGAACTCGCCACTAAAATATTTTATGATGTTATCCAACAAACAAAATGCGTAAAAGATATCGCTCACAAAACCTAAGTGGCTTTATGAGTTCAAGAATTAACTAGTATTGTTGTCGAATAATCTCATCAAGGTCTCAGGAGATGCCACCACAATTTTTTAACATATAAAACATGGTATCAAAGAGATTTTTGAAGTTTGATATTTCTCCTGGGAAAGATTACGGTGTCATTATAAAAATGACATTGTCATGATCACAGGCTATCTTTCTAAATAACAGAATTTGAAAGAAATACAATGCCATAGGGAACACTATCATCAAAGTACACTCAAGTTGTAATTAACTCTCCTAATGTATGTGCTTCTATCTCCTGGGAGTTTACAGGATAACAAATTCTCAATGATTTCAATTCATTTTTCGTAAAAGCAGGATATTCCGTACTGAAATTTTAGGCCGAGACAATATCATACCTTTAGCACTCAAGGACAAATGAATAGCTTGTTTCTGAATCCTTATTTATAACATAATTGTGGTGTGTGCAATAATAGAGAAATCAAAATAAGTTGAAATGAACATTTAGGATTGGTATCAGAACAAAGGGCAAATTGCAAACAAGATCTTTCAAAATATCTGCAGGGTGGGATGTTGTCCTCAAAAATTGTATGTATTATGATCATTGTAATTAATGGAGTCTATCATACCTATAGGTATTGAGGGTATGAAAAGCTGACCTTTTGAATTGAGTCAGAACCTGAAGCTTTCAGAGATTCTGACTCCTAATAGAATTTCCATATCTCCAGTATTTTACTGAATGTTTGACTCTATGTGTTTTACCAGCCTTACACAGGAGTTTGGTAACAACAGGCACTTACAGAACTACTGAAACAATAATATCTTTGATATTTTAGATAACAGATAAATTATCATTTGATTTATATCACTCGACGCGAGATGTTTTGCCTCAATTACACACTGTATCAAATAGGTTACTGGTAGAGTTTAGATCTAGTCCCCTCTCCCTTTCTGTCAGTATCAGGCCATACAGATAATTCCGCCTGTGTCCCCCCTCATCTCTGTTCATGTTTTGAGTTTTCCTGATTTTGATTGCTTCATTGATTTGTCTGTGTTTGTTTGTTGTTCCCTTTCACCTATTTTGGCATTGTCCCAATCGACGATGTGATTTTGGGTGTTAGCGTGATCTGTTAATGTCGAGTTACCTATCATCGACGATGTGATTTTGGGTGTTAGCGTGATCTGTTAATGTCGAGTAACCTATCAGTAACCTATTTGATACAGTGTGTATATACATTCTCTATTGAAAGGCAAAACATTCCGGGTCAATCAACATTGTTGTACAGGTAAACAATACAAATCACTCACTCAGTCAAACCTTGACAAAGGCACCAGTCGGTCTTGTTTAATATGTACATTGTTTGTGGGTAAAGTAAAACTTTGATATTAAATGTATATTGATATTTGTCAGTCAGTTTGTGTATGTTGTTTTATATAATTTCTTCAGTTGAGGAGGTACATGTACGTGTCAGGTGTCACGTTTGGCTTTAATGAATCAACGTGTTACACGTACGATATAATCTTTTTGTGTGTGTTTTCATTTACAGAATCAACTATGCGTACGCTCCATTACAGTAATTTGTTTTGGACTTGCGCACTTTCATTTCCGCATTGTATAGTATGAGGAGGGAGACAGCTGGATAGTTCGATTTTTAGATGTAAAATTCAGAAGTAAAACTTGACGGACTTGCAAATACAAATGTAGACCTGGAAAGACTTTGCCAAGATCTAGACTAGCCAAATACAACATTTAATCACTAGGCCCGTCCATATTTAATAACGAATTCACAATATGGTTCAATCGTTTTGATCGTGTTAAACGAAAGTACAATTTTCAGTAATAACTTACTCTATTTTTGTAAGCGTGTTAATTGTAAAAGTACATACCTGTATTTGTTATATTGATTACGTATATCATTCATCGATTGATTATAACAGGAAGCATTGGATATTAATAAAATCAACAACTGTTAGTACTATGTCAAAAAGCAAATTTCATACCAAATTTATGAACCGGCATAACTCGAATACTCGGATAACTCAAAGTTTTTCCACGACCCCGTTAACTTCGAGATAGTGAGGTTGGACTGTATTAACCAATTGCTAAGGTTAGGTTGCTATCCACATACAACCAGAATCTAATTCTCTACAGCATACTAGACAGTAATGGCGATAAAAACAGCTGATCTTGGTTTGATGTCAACATTTACAGATACTAGTATAATGACTATATACAGGAAGACTAGCGAGTGTGTCGAATGAGATATAACTACCATTTTATAAAAATAAAAGATAAAGGAATATCCACCATTTTGACAGACTAATAAAACATATCTTGAAATCTTGTGAAAAACAACTCCTACTTTGATAACCAAAAATTGTGCTGGATTAATATGAAAGGAATAACTGCGAAAATGGGAAAAGGATCTCCGTACAGATACAGTATTTTAATTGAAAATACTGGAGATAGGTAATACTTAAAAATTACGGGAGATTGAGAAAGCTTCCTAGCACGCTTGTTTAATTATTGTTTATTGTGAGATGGTGTCAGCTGCTGACTGCTTTTGACAGTAGATATTCTTCACCTGATCAGAATGACACATTAATGGCGTCTTGCATTCCAGCAAGATGGCGTGACATTTCAAAACATCAGCCGAAGGGATAATAAGCTTAAAAGATTTGCTTTTATGCCCTTCCGCGATAGGATTTAGAAAATTTAGGAAAATAAATATGAAACAGAGGTAACTGTGAGCAGTAGTGTAAGATTTATAGTCTAAAGAGTGTTCCACAGGGAATGTGTGTGTCTTGAATGCACATCATAAAAATTGAAGTACATCATGTAATACTTTGATAAAAGGGAGATAATTCTATTAAGGTTTTAATCCAGCTATAAAGGGAGATAATTGACTTTGGGTATGGAATATTTTATTAGAATATTTGATTAACCAATGGATTTAACATCAGTTATTTAAAGTGATTTATTTAGTAGAAAAAAGCCCATGGTAAATTTTAGTCTGTGTTCTGGCTTAAGTGAGGTAGTCTAGGTACATAGATATTTTAATGTAGAGCAACAGGCGAGTCATGGTTCTGTATGTGGTGATACAATACCCATCAACACAGCATTATCGTGTTAGCTAAGTCCAGGGGGAAATCTTAGTCCACAACACAATTTTTATATCACATTTTTATGTGTCAAAATTTTCCAGCACTATTCCCTACGGAATTGGTCGCGATTGTATTACCCGTGGATTAGCTAATTCTAGAACGGATAAAGGCACTTACATCACATCAAAGGTTCTTTGACTTTTTATGCCATAGCTACGGCAAAGTATTGGAATTATATTTCTCTATTCAACCCTGCTTGAAGGTTAATACAGGCTGCTTTGAATTAATGTGTGGCTGTATAATTTCTAATACAGGCAAGATATGCTTGCTGTCATGGTGATTATTTCTAAGATATTCTGAAATGGCTGTAGGCTTTCAAACATGGAGCTTGTTTTAGGTCATGAGTGTTTGGTTTGATGGCGGTAAGCAGTTATCAGGGAATTTGCCCTGTTAAAGCTTAAACAAAAAACAAAACCAAAATAATTCCTACGTGTCAGGATAGCGTTACTCAGAACTGGACGGTGCCTGTATAGGGTCAGCAATTTGACATTGTGTGCTGGCCCTTCTGATTGATTGTTCCGAGTTTCTGCCATAGATCCCTCCAAGTGAATGCTTTTATAACGTTGCGGTCAAAGACCAAGGACGTAGATGGAGCCTTGAATAGAAAACTGTTGGTGCTTGTTAATTACAAACAAGTTTCCCTATCCATGTGTCTATATATTGTGACCCCAATATCCTTGCCACCCCTCACCCATTCCTCCATTATTTTAGATTTTGGTGATGCTTATAGTTTAGCGATGCTACTTTATCCTGGCATAAAGTAGTTAATTATTTTGATTGTTAAACCATGATATAATATAATTTCATTACATGTAAAAAAAAAAAGCCAGCATTTACCCTTAAAATTTATCCATCAACACTGTTTGAATGTCTCTGACAAAGGGACTACCAATATTTTCTTTTGCTGTACTCCTGAAATAATTTAAGAACTTTGTTTAACATTGTGCATCATAAAAATGTCTTTCAATTTTTTAAAATGACAACCTTGGTCAGAATCACAAAAGTTATAAAGGTCAGTAATGTTTAATGTGTAGAGGCAAGAAATATCACTTGTGTGCTGTGTGGTTATCTCCACAAATCCTGTTTTTTTTGTTTTTTTTGTTTTTTTTTATATTTGAAACCTTGAACCAAATTATTGCTTAATTGATCCTTGCAAATTTTGAATGTTGTGACAAGAGCTCTGGAGTAAAAATGCCAACGGTAATGTGCAGGTACCTGACAATTCACACACGAGAATCTGACCTTGGCGAATGAAGTCAATACCAGGTTGGGAGGAAATGATGAATGGACTCTCTATAGTAATTAGGGAATATCTGTCCATGCCTTTAGGGGAATATTATTTATGGAGTGAAGACCACACCAGTTTGTAGTCCACCCAGGCTATGTGTCAACATGAAGGTACTCTCCAGATACCTATAAATACACAGAAATATTCATCACAATGTCAGATAGCTGTTAAACAATAAAATACGGGGTGAATAATTAATTAAGAGATGACAGTGTTGTCATTAACGGGGTCTGGTTTGGACTATAATGTGCATTGTTTCAATAAAATAATTTTGAAATGATATTACTAAATTGGAGGCTTGTTACTCAATGACACATGATATATTTCAAGTGTCCATTTTTGTAATGAAGAGGAGAGATACAGATTTTTTTTCTCACAAGTTCTCATTGTTCTCATTTGACTTGTAAATTTTACTTTAGACACGTACTTTAAAGAATTTCATTGTAAAACTTACATTTATTATACTGCATTTAGGGTCGCCCTACAGCTATGCATCTGTGAATATCTGTAAACTGTTGAAGCTCAGGTGCAAGTTTCCTCAATCTCTGTGCGTGCTGGAATACTTGTGTGAATGAGTCTGGTACGGGTTCCCTGCATCTATATATGGTAAAAACTTGTGTGATATTGTACCCTTTGGCTGAACATTGGTCATACTTTACAGCATTGTTGCTATAATGACCAAAGGGTATGTTGCAAAATTTGATCCAAGGTTATATTTCCAAGGACATTGAGGTCAAGGTCATGAAGAAAAGACATATAACCTGGATATCTGAGCCATTAAAAGACTATGTGCTCAGAATGGCTAACAGAATTTTGATTAAATTTGACATGAAGCATCCCCTGGACAAAGAGGGTATTTTAATGTAAATTTGCATTGAGCATCTATTTACCAAGGGATTTCACTATTATAAGTGAAAGTTGCCTTTCCAATCAGGGCAGAGCAGGGCTCAGTAGGGGAGATCATGCTTAATCTTAAAAAGAAAATTCAAAAGTTTAGCATGGAGTGCAGATTTAATTTTGTAAAACATGAAGGACATGGCTTTGATCAGGAGCAGACTGACAGTTGGAGCCCAGTCAGAGAAATGGGACAAACAATATTCTAACTTCTTCAGAAATAAGCAAATACCATTATACGTCCCTGCAACTACTTACCAAAATTGATGCAAATGATCATCTCATGAACAGTTGTATTTTTTCGGGCTGATTTGAAATTTAAGATGCAATGACTATTTTTGGCCAAGACATTCTAAATTTCTTCTCCATTTCCATCTGGACAATGGTAACTGAACCCAATCTCATATATAAATAATGCTTTCATGATCTGGAACAGGTGCCATTATATATTGGGTTGATTCAAAATCCTAAAATGGTCGACTTTGTTCTCTGATGGGTGTAGACTTTTTTTGACAAGGTGTCAAATCCTATAGATCAATTTTAACCAAACCTGGAAAATACGTTCCTGTCATTGTCCTTAAAATCATATTCCATTGTTATTCTGTGGGTCTGTACAAAATATGAAATAGCCAACATGGTCTCAAGCTAGTGGTAACACTAAAGTACTTGTCTGGTTTAGATAAAGAAAAAAGTTGAGCAACAGAGGTCTGATTTGTATCTTGTTGAAAAATTACCATGTGAAGAATTTTCATTAACTTGTTTTGAACTATCGGGCCCAGGTGAGTGATTCAGGCCCATCTTGCCTCTTGTTGTGTTCCGCTGTGATGAATTGTATCACAATAGATTGTACAAATCAATTTGTCCGAGTCAGATATATCAGTCTGGAGAACGGAAACTAAACAAGCTAGAACTCATTTGTCGTTTCTAACTTGAGCCATGTCGTACATAAAAGGCCGAGTGACAAACGAGTCGACATTTTAGATGTTCGATGTGTGGGGACAACCCAGTGTGTCTGAACATTAGATTGAGAAATGGCTAGGCAATTGCTGCAATTAGATTTTGTCATATGTTCCTTAAATGTCGTAAACGAAGCGATTTAATGTCCTTCCCAGCATCCATCAGCTGACGACCCGCCAAAATCTAGTTTTCTTTGCATGTTTGTTTGAACCTGCATGGCTGCCACTCTGGTGCCTGTACTGTTGAAATAACTATTTGCTAAACTGACATATATTCTGATGATGTATTGGACATGTTTGTAGTTTTTCAGAGTATTTTCAAATTATGTTAGCTCAAATTGCTATTTAGATTTTCGAAAATCAATGTCTTTCGGAACTGATAACAAGCAGTTTAAAAATAATACCAACATATTAATTCACACATTTTATGGCGATATTAGAGTATTATCAAAGATTTTTTAAAGCTTTGTGATTAGTCAACCATGACAGTGGTAGCAGTTAAGCGCATCAACACTACAATCAACTTGCCACATAGTGCACTTATGCAGTAGTGCATTTTTTTAAAAATGATTTCTTAAGATTCATCAGTCTGGATACATGTATACAGCTTTCTGGGGTAAGAGAGCTGACACGTTTGTTCAAGTAAATTACATTGACTCGCTTTCAAGGTAAAAAAAGTGTTCGAATCTTCTTGGAATCTCTTTCAGAGATCTGATTTCTAAAGTAATGATATGTATCTGCTTGCTCACTCACTCAGAGATGATGGGTTATCAAATAAACTATTACCATGACTTATCTTTAATACAACTTCAGATGACTTTTTTTTATAGATCTATAAGGTTTAATCTTAGCTTGCAACTGTCTGGAATAAAGGGCCATCAAGTTTGGTCAAAGAATTACTTCAACATATTTTCAAGGGTCAATTGTGTTAAAAATTGCAAATGACAGTCATGCCTGAAGTAATAATATTTACCCTGTAGTTTGTTGGAATTATTTGCTATCTGAACATTGTTTGGATAAATATCCTTGAGCTATTTTCAAGGTCACAGGAATCAATTTATATTAACCAAATTCTTCTTATGATCCACAATCTTAGAGTAAGAATATTTGTATTATTACTATACGCTTGTTGGGATAAAGGGCAGGCTATCCGGCATGTTCACATACATTACATTTAGTCTTTCCCAGGATCAAAGGGTTCAGAGAAGATACAGGCTTGAGGTTAAGTTATGTTTCCTATTAAAATCATTATAAGCAAAATTTCAATTATTTTATAGTAATGAAATTGGCATTAAATTAGTGTTTAATTAATTTGTAACTGAAAGGAAAGATAAAAAATACATTACATGAACAGATTTTAATTTACTCCAACACATGCAGACATTCAATCTGATTAATATAGCATGTCCCAACATCTTACCAGGTAAACACCAGCTACTATAATTGATGTCTGTATTTTAATCAAATTTGCAGGCAATGGCATCATCATTAAAAAAATGTTTTCTGTTTGAAGGGGATAAAGTACATGACAAAAGTCACATTTGTACCTGTTTAAACCGTAACCTGATGTGTAGTTTAAACCTGTATAAACCAGACAGAGTGACATAGTGTACAGGTCTACGTACAACAGGTTGGTTAACTGTCAGTTCTAAAGCAGATAAATGTGTTTGCCAATATCATTAATAACACAGATGAGCATTACAGGTTGGTTAGGCCTTTTCTAATTAAAAGTAATTCAAAGGTCCAAATTAGTCTAATAAGATCAAAGGTGATTCCAGATTTTGTAGAAAATAAAATAGAGATTTTAGGTGAGGTTACAGTTTTATTGTTAATTAGATTTTGAAACTTATAAAAGTTCTACATATAAGGTATTGTTTGGGTAGCTAATATACATTTCCTGTTAAAAATGTCATTCTCCAAATTTTTATTATTTTATACAAAGTAATTGGAATGAAATAAGAGTTGAATTAATTCGTAACAGATAAGACAGAAATAGCATCATGTAAAAAGAGTTTAACCCTTTCAACCCTAGGTAACTCTAATGGACTCTACCATGCATTTTCCGGGATGAGTCCATCATGGTCTACGGTGATGAAAGGGTTAAGGTTATCAAACACATGCGGGTATTAAATCTGATTAAAATAGCATGTTCTAAATTCTTATGAGGCAATGAGAACGTAATGTAATTGACATTTTTAATCTGATTGTCAGATTGGCAGACATTGGAACCGTTCTTTAAAAATTGTATGTGTCGAAGGAGCTAAAGTACATGACAAATGTCACAGTATGACCTATCTAAACCATAACCTGTATAATTCAGAAACCTGTGTAAATCATACAGGGTGACACAGTTTACATTTTCAATGTAAAATAGATCGGTTGATCTGAAAACCTGCCTTTTGTGATTTTGGTTTTGGAATAACATCATTACATATAATCATAGAACACAGTGAGTTGTCATTGAATGGTCTACACCATATTCTGTGGCCTGTGGTGTCCATCAGGGGGCACTCCTTCTATACCATGTTCTGTGGCCTGTGGTGTCCCTCAGGGGGCACTCCTTCTATACCATGTTCTGTGGCCTGTGGTGTCCCTCAGGGGGCACTCCTTCTACACCCTATTCTGTGGCCTGTGGTGTCCCTCAGGGGGCACTCCTTCTACACCATGTTCTGTGGCCTGTGGTGTCCCTCAGGGGGCACTCCTTCTATACCATGTTATGTGGCCTGTGGTGTCCCTCAGGGGGCACTCCTTCTACACCATATTCTGTGGCCTGTGGTGTCCCTCAGGGGGCACTCCTTGGACCACTTCTTTTTCTATCCCACATCAACTTAATTACTACCTTTCTCTCCGTACCACATAGCAAGTAAGACTGTTTATAAATGATTACCTACTATATCTTAAAACCATTGGTGATGAAGTCAAGCTCAAACAGGTCATTTTATAGAGAAAATGTCAGAAGGTACGTACAACACATCAAAATGCTTTATGTAAAACATTAAGTTACAACCTACCTACAACCAGAACATAGTGGAAAAATCATCAGAACCCTTATAATTTGGAATCAATGTAAATTACACCCTGAAATGGAACTTCCATATAAATTAAATGTCGGACCCAGAATTGTTATAAACAGGACTTCATTTGGTGTAATTGAAGCCACTGCTCTGAAAAATTAAAAAAAAACCAGCACACATTACTTGGTCAGATCAATTGTGGATATTTTCACTTCCAACTGAAATGGGACATTACGACACTTTGAGATGATCAGCATGCTTTGTGGAAAATGACCACAGCAGAGACAGTAGTGTATCATCTGTGCTCTGGGACCTAGATTGGCAGCCACTGTCTGAGCGACGGACAGATCAGATACATCTTCTTCTGTTTGAGATCATCAATAATAGTCTTGGCTAAGCTATCTCTGCTGACTTTCACATCCAGATTAACCCCAGACCATCTAGAAACAGACACTCAGAAACCCTCATCATACCTTTATGTAACACTGACATCTTCAAAAACTCCTTCATTCCACAGACTTTAAATGACTACAGAACACTCTACGAAACTATGTTATGGCCTGGAAATTGCCAGAACACTTCAGATCTGTCCTTGTGTCAAACTGATCATGTGAATTTTAAATTACGTGCCCACACAACCTCTGGAAGAGTTTAGCTCAATAGTGAGATACATGTATTCCTGTATCAGACTCGGTTAAGAGGCCCTCAAAACCATGTATCACTTGTTTTTTATTTTGATGTATTACTTGACTGTGGGGAGGTTTTACGTAACAGTCTAATTTGACAAGGTACATCAGCAACATGTGAACCAGAGCACAATTGGTGGTGGGCCATTTACATCAAATTATAGGAAATGTCTAGATATATGCCCCTCACAGACATTGCCCATGGAATGTCTATGCTTTTCATGGACATTTTCCATGGAAAATTTGTCCAATTTATCTATACTATGCATGTTCATGGACATATATACTTTCCATGGAATGTCCATGGGTTTTCCATAGAATACATGGAAAATGCCTACACTTGACCATTATTGCCATCCAGAAATTATAAATAAACAACACCAAAATGAGAGTCCATTTTGTGGGCTGCAAAATCTATTAACAATAAAATGAACATTGAAAGATACATAACTTGACAGGGGAGGTTACTCTACACCAGAAATAACTTTTTTTTCTTTTCAAGGGAGGTAACTCCAAGTAAAATAATAACTGATGCAGTAATTCTTACCCATGAAAATAACTTGACTCTGCAACACAGTGATGTAGATTCAAGTTTAAGCAACATTTAACCTGTAAACAAATAGAATATATTTACATATGTTCAATAAATGATTGCAATCATTTTAATCTCACCATTGTGTAGGTAAGCTAAAATGTGACTGAAAGGATTTAAGTCAGTGACAGTCTGGATTATGGGAATCCATTAAGAATGTTGGTCACTGTTTTAATCTTGTGCAGTCAGATGATACGTAATGTGTTACAACAATGAACAGACATACACCATCTCTCCGAACCGGCGACTTACATTTTTATACATCAATAAAGATTGATTGCATGAACAATTTGCAAAATGTGTAGATTATGTTAAATACGAAGGGCAACATTGACTGCCCCCTATCTGATTTCTCGTTACTTCCAGAGATGTAGGTGTGTTGTTTCCTACTTGATTCGTGATTGTGGTCTTTGGTTTATATTACCTGATGCACAAGAAACACAGGTATTATTGACCTCAGAGATTTCATCATCGCAGTTGATTTTAGTATTATTTAATTGATCCTTCCACTAGATTAACTTTATATATACATGGAATAAAAGTCCATCGAGGCAAGAACTGTTACTTAAAGCTCATAGACAACTATAGGAGTGCTACTGTCAGCTAACATTAGCTTACACTGTACTTCAACCATTATACCCGAGAATCAGGAAACCTCACAGAAAACTTTCCTCAGGATTTACAGATGTATGAGAATTCTCATTGACTTCTATTGATTAAAGTTGTCCTTAACTCTTAGATTGGGCCAGGTTTACTTGATTATACAAGTGAAGCAGAAAGCAGAGAGGATACTGATGTCAGTTGTAAAAAGGATAACATTTGTCTTCTTGACATCAATCTAAAGAGTGTGATTAAGCCTGTAGTGCTTGTCGAACATTTTAACATTTGAGGTTATTGCACGCATGGTTCAGTTTCACTTGTCTAGGAAGTTTTTCTCCAAACAATTTTTTCCTGAAAATTGACCCTTAAAATTTTGATAAAGGTACAATAATCGCTACTATTTTGGAGTTGATCCTTACATGGCTGCCATGGCATAAATGGTTTAGATAATTTTAACTTGTTCATCAACACCAAGCTTGGTAGGAATAATTGCCTAAAATGGTCCTAATCAAATCTGGACCATATTTGAAAAAAGATTCTAAGGTTACATCTTGTAAGACTTATTATCTATTTGAGTGATGTGTTTCACTGTTTACCTTCTTTGATAGTCAGCCATCATCAAACGGTGGGCTTCTCAAATTGGATGTTGTTTGGTCTATCTGTTTGTCAGTAAAAACTCATGTTATCTCTATCTATCAGCAAGACAGATATTTTTCAAATTCTGTATTAATATGGCATATCTACATTTATGGAGTTATAAATCTTTGTTTAAAAATGTTACTCTCACTACAACTCCAAAAGTACTGCACAAATTTGAATGATACTTGGTACATGTAACACTTGCATTAAGATAACTATAAGGATCAAGTAGAGTTAGAGTTACTTCCCCTAATTTTGAAGTTACGCCATTTTGTTTAAAAGTGTTCTCGAAAGAACTATTCCTACAATTCTTGGTGCAGACAGGGAATATATATATATTCTGGCAACAATTCTTGATGAAATTATCAGAAATAAAAAAAATAAATAAAAAAAATGCTTTTGTGGCAAGGCAAGTTTTGTTATCTTTGCCCCAAACCTGCACACTGGTAAGTGTAAAGGAAGCCCCAAGCTTTTTATAATCATATTGGTTTAAGACTATCACATGAAGAGTTTTAAAGGAACATGTGAGTCATTTGTCGAAGGGTTGAAAGTCCTTCAGTTGAGAGTAATAGTTCTGTGTCAAGTGTAGGTAAAAAGGAAATAATTACCATTGGAACATATTACGCTGAAACCTTTTTAACGTCACATGTCATCATTAAATGGATATGACAGATATATGTGTTGGAGAACTTCTTACGAGAAATGTTCTTGGTGAAATAGTGAGAGTGAGACTATTCCTTTCCACGGAATTAAAAAATCAAGTACAATTGAAATGGAACGCACTTAGAGAGGACACTTTATCGGAAAGATATTACCACGTGATAGATTGACAACAGAATGGGTCTAAATGTGATCGCTGCAGCAATGACGGCTTGGCTTCTATAGGTAGCCTTCCCTGTTTTCAAAATCTTGGAAGAACCAAACGGTATAAAAGATAAATTTCAGAATGTCAGTCAGAGAGGTCCACGGAGAATTGTTAAATGGCATTAACTTAACGTTCATGTTGAATACAAACTACACCTGAGGGAAAGAGGATGTAAAGTAATATTAAGGATGAGCAGACTTGATTTGACTCCTGTGTAAAACTTTTCAGATATAAATCAATTCCAAAAAAGGAAATGCAAAAAAGAAATAAAAATAGAAGACAGGTAAATTGACAATAGAAATCCAACCCTTTCCGCCCGAGTACATTGTATATATATAGACATCCTTGGGCAGACAACACTTGAATGCTCCCCAAGGTCATACTGGTACTAATCTCTGAAACTTTACGACCTAGCTTGTGCGTCAGTCGCTGTGTTTGTGAAGTTCATGGGGTTCAACAATAGCTATTAGAGCTGCTGTGAGATTCGGTGTAATCTTATTTGTGATGTTATATTGGTTCTGAAGGAATTCAGAATCTTTAGTTCCTATATATGTTATTCGTTCCCTGGGAAGGTAGATACTTTATTTCTGTGTTAGTTTCTATTTTACTGGTTCTGAAGAAAGTTGGAATCTTCAGATCTTATGCTTTTAGCTCTGATGAAAATTAGAATCTTAACTCACTAAAGACTAAATTTACTGATGCTGAGGTGAGTTAGAATCTGAAGAACTTCCTTTTTTTCAATTTTGTTGATAGTAAGAATCTTCATTTCTTATGTTATATGGTTCTGTAGTTTTGCTAAAAGTTGGAATCTATAATTATAAGTTCTTAGCAGAATTTTGGTTCTTAAGAAAAATAGATTTTTCGATTAGTTCTTATGATTTTGTTTTGTAGGAAGTTACAATCTTCTGTTCCTTACCCTGTTCTTATGTTTACAGTTTTGTATGAAGGCAAAACTTCTAGTCCTTTAAATATTGTGGAGTAGGATGATAGAACTTAAGTGATTTTGGTGGGAGAATTACGTTTTAAACCTTCATTAGCTAATGACATAGCCTTCCACTGATGTTGAAGTTGCTCCTGCCATGTACTGACCGCTGTTCTGACCACTGCACAGTCATTAAGGAATGAGATGTCATTGTAATGACCAACTTAAGCCTGTTTTTGTCCAATCAATCACTTTCCTATGACATTGATGACATGAGAGGCCATCGGTCAGACTAATGTAACAAATTAATATACAATTACTCTCCCCATATGTGTTAATGTGCCTTCGACTATTAATGATCTGTGATTTGTTAGCCTTACTGTCATAAAGGTATCTCCATTGTCCCAAGCCTCAGGTGTAATGGGTATAATATATAGATGATGGGTGTGTATTGAAGGAATGGACATCCATCGGTGGAGGTCAGTACAGATGATTTAAACGATTGTTTGTCTCTGATCCCTGATAATTCCTATTATAGTATGAGGAATAGTAATCGTACATAAATGGTCCAAGAATCACAGATATTGTGTGCCAAAACTAGGCCCACAACAGCTGATATCGGTCCGATCACCGGTATCTAGGGACCGATCACATTCATCAGGAATTTTCTGATTTCTCAGGGGACCAGCAGGCCAAAACATTACCATGTTATGTTGCCATTTTCTCCAATTTGATGAACATCTGTCTAAAATAACTGGTGTGGTATTTACGCAGTTGATGTATATTTAGAGTAGGTCACATGATGGTTTGTTACCAGGTCTGGCAGGACGGAGATGTGGAGGCTGAATCGCATTGGTTTAGTGACAAGTGATGTTGAGGCTTTGTCACAATGTTATTGCCCAGGAATGTTCAGACTTTGTCGTAAGGTTGGTGACAAAAGATGTTTTGACTTGTGACAAGTTATTCTGTGACTGAGGTTTAGTGACAAGAAATATTTTAACTTAAAGTCACAAAGCCAAGTTATTCTGTGACTGAGGTTTGGTGACAAGAAATGTTTTGACTTAGTCACAAGGCTTTGTGACACGATATATTGAGACTGATCAAACCACAAGGTTTATTTACGAGAAATTTCGAGACTTTGTCACAAGGTTTGTTGACTATGAATTTCGAGACTTCGTCTCAAAGTTTGATTCTGAGTAGTGTTGTAACGTCAACATGGTTTTGTGACCAGGACACTGTATCACTAGGTTTTATCCCAAGCAATGTTGAAACTGCATTTAGAGGTTTGATGCTTAGTAATATGGTGACTTCAACAAGCTTTGGTGTCGAGGAATATCAATATTGTGTCACAAGGTTGACTGACAAGTTACAATTTGTATGTTGAGAAGTCACATTAGGTTTGGTGACAAGAAATTTTGTGATGGTAACAAGGTTAAGTGACAAGGAATGTTGAAATTGTGACAAGGTATTGTGACAAGTAATGGTGAATCTGGTGCGTTTTGGTGACAAATATTGTTAAGATTTTGACATTGTTAGGTAATTTATAACGTTGAGACTGGGTCATAATTTAGTCACAAAGTTACGTGACGAGAAATGTTGAGATGCAAATAGAGGTCTCAGGTACCATTGGAGTGTGAATGTGTTATAGATTGATGAAAAGGCTGAGGACTATTGGAATTTTGAGTTAAGAATCTGGATAACCATGATTTTACAGAGCATCAACCTCTTCCACAAGCTTAATGATGGGCTTCATGACACCAGATCATTAGAAATAGTTGTGTTTGTTCCGGAAATGCTTTTCTCAAAAGTGTTTTGTTAGGAAAGTGGAATTAATATCATACTACTGGTAATAGCATGAAGTACACCATCATTACTTCCTGGTTCAAATGACATGTATGATATATAACCATGGGTGATGTGGTAAACACAGTGTAACTGTGTAGGGTATGGTAATTAGCACTAGAACGTTGTTGGTATGGTACCAAACGCTGGCCACATTACTTTCTCCTGTTTGACATGATGATTCATCAATTGCATGGTGATGTAATCTGAAGTATTTATTTTTATTATTCTGTTTAATACATTAATGAAAATAAAAAAAAAAAAAATGTTTATTTCATTGCATATTTAATTTTTATCGATACAGTCGTGTAAACAAGGAGATGGAGATTTGTCATGAGTATTCAGCTCATATCCCTTATAATATTCCCCCTCACATGAATTGACTACTTGCAATGTGTACATTTCAATCTGAGCTTGCGAACATTACACCAACACAGAACGTGCTTTGAATGAAATTGTGAAATGAGCACCCAGTAGAAATATCATGCATACAGTGCATTGTTTACATTCCTTTGAGAACATTTTACAAAACAGGATATCTATACTGGAACAACATTAGAACTCAAACCAATACTGAGGATTATGATGGAGTCAATTACTTGCTGGAACACAACTTTGGCTCTGAATATTTCTCAGCAATATACAGATGTCCAGTTTAGTCTTTTTATTATCAAGATAAACAACATGTTTCAAACCTTGGTCTTCTGGTTATCTTTCGTTACCTTGCATTTGTACGTTACCTTGTACACAACTTGGACAGACGGCACGCTATTTGCTACCTTCTGTCATATAATGTAATTATTAAATATTTAATATGTTATTATGTGCCGGGGAGGTGCATCGGTATTACCTTTAGGCAGTATCCCTTTG
>JAUMHH010159916.1:0-17772 GCA_032359455.1 Chlamys rubida | reverse complement strand
ATGACAAGGGGATTCCCATAAAAAGTAGTTCCGGCTAGTAGGTAAATACAACATTCCGTATTGCACATGTGCAATACCGAACGTTGTATTTCATGGTCTGAAAATTGTTTGTATTACTATAACAAGATTCAACAGGTATGTTAAATATATAGTTATATCTCCTCACGTAATATATAGTTACATCTCCTCACGAAATATATAGTTACATCTCCTCACGAAATATATAGTTATATCTCCTCACGTAATATATAGTTATATCTCCTCACGAAATAGATAGTTATATCTCCTCACGTAATATATAGTTATATCTCCTCACGAAATATATAGTTATATCTCCTCACGAAATATATAGTTATATCTCCTCCCGAAATGTAACGGTATATCTCCTCACGAAATATATAGATATATATTTATAGTTTCAAGTGCAATTAACTCATTAACCTTTGTTGAAGTCATTATCATTATCACTCGATAATGATAGTCGTTCTCGTGCGCGTAGTGTTACATGCACCGTGTACATAATTATGGGTACGTCAGAAACCCGGGGTTTCCATTGCTATTTTCGGAAGTAAACAGAAGTACCGGGGATACCAGATTTGTGCAACTCATTAATGTATTTTATGCAAAAGATACATTGTTGAAATGTATACATACATTGTTGAAATTTATTCATTCCGATGACGTCACGTTGTTTATAGCCCCCGATGATTACTGCATCGACTGACAGGACGGCTGGATTTTGTGTTTTTCTACGTGTTTGTGTTCATTTACATACGTTTACTTCATAGTGTAAACAATACCTAGAAATACGATAGTAAATTCAATTTTGACAATACCGTTCGATATACGTCAATTTTGCCGTAATATTTTCAACAGCGCTCGATAAGGCTATTAATAATAGTAATCACAGCCCGGGTTCGATTACTTTACATGACCTACATGTCACATGCCTGCCTAAATTCGATAGTAAGTCAAAGCACAAAAACTGTGTTTTGTAATTAAATAATTTAAAATCACAATTATAAAATTACTACATGTAGTTACCGTTGCCGTGGTCTACAAAAGCACAGGAGAGTTCCAAAACTGCGAGCCGTTGATGCCATATTAAAGCGTTCCGGAATTAAACAGGATTGTTTTGGGTATTAGATATGACTGTTGAGATAAACTGGTAATGGAATGACAACGATATAATTTTATTATAACAGTGCAAGTGAAACATTGTACGAGTGCATCAGGTTACGCAACTTTTCAAAATAGCCGCATAGAGCCACTTTGAAGTAAGAATTATCGCTAATGAGATATGATTACGTGTTAAAGAATGAACATACAGACCAATGGGATGTTTATGTTGAAGATATGCAGCCGATTTCGTTCGGATAAGTCCTAAATTGGTCGTATCATGTCACAGTGGCCTTCGAAGTGTGGTGCGAAGCGTAACTGAATCACACATTGGGCTTGAATGTAATGCTTGTAATCCTCCCGCGGAATACATTCCGATTAAAGGAACGCGTTTTATGTAATATTAAACAAAAAGATTAAAAGGTTATCGGGTAACAACTACAATTGAACTCGGGTAAATTAATCATAATCGGCTTCTTCGCCGATTGTTCAATTTACCTGAGTTCCATTGTACATTTGTAGTTATCACCCGATAACCTAAGCTAAATAGAAATTTAATATTATCATATCTCCTCCCGAAATATGTAAGTATATCTTCTCAAGTAATATATAGTTATATCTCCTCCCGAAATATCTAATAATATCTCTAAACGTAATATATAGATAGATCTCCTCCCGAAATATATAATAATATTTCCTCACGTAATACATAGATAAATCGCCCCCTGAAATATATAATTATATCTCTTCGCGTAATATATAGTTATATCTTCACCCGAAACATATAGTTATATCTCTTCGTCTTTACCGTTAGCTATGTATTGCTGAAGTATGTAGTTGTCTTTGTCGTATTTATCGTGATGTATTGCTGAATTATGTAGTTGTCTTTGTCGTCTTTACCGTGATGTATTTCTGAAGTATGTAGTTGTCTTTGTCGTCTTTACCGTAATGTATTTCTGAAGTATGTAGTTGTCTTTGTCGTCTTTACCGTGATGTATTTCTGAAGTATGTAGTTGTCTTTGTCGTCTTTATCGTGATGTATTTCTGAAGTATGTAGTTGTCTTTGTCGTCTTTACCGTGATGCATTTCTGAAGTATGTAGTTGTCTTTGTCGTCTTTACCGTGATGTATTTCTGAAGTATGTAGTTGTCTTTGCCGTCTTTATCGTGATGTATTTCTGAAGTATGTAGTTGTCTTTTAATGTGTCTACCAGTGCCTTTATACTTAGTGAATTATCCAAAAATCTTATTTTATCATTGTACTGATTCATAATAATGACTATTTCAATATCTATGCGAAACCTTACAGGGAAGTCAGTCCAGATAGGGAAGCTAAAGTTGAAATTGTTTTTACTGAGAAAGGGATTAATAGAGCTTCTACTAGTATGTTAAGACAATGCGCCAGGTAGGGGGGTGGGTGGGGCTTAATGTGGGAGAAAACCGGAGTATCCGTAGAAAACTGACTTGGTCGGGCAGGTGACCCCATACCTTTCCACGTCCTATCCGGGAATCGGACACCAGCCGCTTTAACTTGGTGAAAGGCAAGTGTGCCATCCACTGCGCCACCCGACCACCTTACCATCTGGATTAGTTAATGAAGCGATTAAACTGATATATAACTAATTAATAATGTTAATCAGTCTTCCTATAGGAGTTAATGATATTTTATTCCATGATTTCATGAGTAATTTCGGAGTTACAAAACACACAGAGAGGGGAGATAACTAGCCATATTTTAAATAAAATGTGTTAGTTACTAAAATATGATGAGTCACTTTGTACTGAAACCACTTAAATCTTGTATAACTTGTTACTTGAAATGACATTTTGTAGTAAAATCATCCATGTTATGGAACGCAGTGTTCTATTTTAGGTGTCAGGTTGAATGTGGTCTAATTTTCATAGAATTTTATATCTAATACTTTTGACCCTTTTTTTGTATCTCCAAGAAAAACATGTAAATTGATTGGTATGTAAGGGCAGATTATAGTATCTGATCTATGTATATTGTATGAGAGATAGTTTCTTTTACTGTCGAGACAAGACCACAATATTGTAGAAAGTGTTTTTTTTATGTTTTTCAATAAATTCTTCTTATGTGTAAAATATACCTGTGTTGGAGTCCTTAATGAAGTGATATATAACAGTAATGTTTTATACTATTTTTTATAAAAAAAACTACACCCCCTTCTTTCTTATTTTACTGTGATACAAATTTTGGACTTTTAACATGTTTGCCTGAAATGAAATTCATGCTCAATCATGAAAAACATTGAAAAATTGTACTTTGAATTTTCAATATGTTTTTCCCTTAATCGAGCATGAATTTCATTCATAAGTGATGGAAGTCCCAACCTCTCAATCGCTATGCGCGAATATGCAGTCCCCACCGTACAATTTTACAACTGTGCATTCAATGTCAAAACCTTACACAGTCGTACAAAAAAACACGGAGTATCCAAACCGCACAAATATGAATCCAGGTCATCTCTTTAAAATGCATATTTCTACTTGTTTATAGGACATATTGCAACGAGTTTAGATTATTATTAATCTTTAAAGGCGTCTTAAACTATATCATGGGTCCATAAATACTGAGAATTAGTTTTTGAAGCTATTTTTTAAGTAAATTCAAACTCGTCATCGACTGAACGTCCCGATTGCCGGCTACCGTCACCTTGCAAAGAAAAATTCAAGTAGAAAAATCAAACACGTTCTGAGACCTCATCATCTTTTTGGTTTGGCAGTCGCCATCTTTTAAATAGTCCCAACTGTTTTCAACGTACAGTTTACACAACAGTGCATATGGCCGTCTAACAAGACAGAACGGAGTATACCTGGCAGGAATAAACGTGTTCCTGCTACAATATATGTTCAAACTATGCGGAAAAATGAACATTTGAGTATAACGTGACCAAAATTGCTGTTCGTATCTTCGGTAAAAATAGGAATACCTATTTGAAATACAAATGGACAATAATTATATTCTAAGAAACTGGCCATAATGAATTCGTACAAACATGTCGGCATGATTATAAGAAACGACTTGAAAATTGGAGCTGCTATTGCAAATAGCTGTGAAAAATGAAAATCCTTTAATTTTAATACAAGGTTCGAAAAGGACTGCCGAACTACAAACCGCATTTAACGACATCCTTATATCGGAAGGACATATTGCCCAGTGTATTATACTGTTCACAATTCTGGAGCAATCCCACACAGAAAGACACCATAGTTCTAAGCGTTTTCCAACATGGACAGGCAAAATGAATACAGTGTTTCTGAAAACTTACCCGTTCAGATATCGCCGCGACAATGCTCGGACTTCAGAGAATCACCAAAGAAATCGACAAAAAGAAACTTTTTTTCCCCTGTACCATCATCGATCTCCCGCCACATATGTTAACGAAACAAATATACTTGGCACGTCTTTACCATTACATTGATAGACAGGCAAAACACAAACTGGGATTTATTCCGGACATTTGGAAAATATTGTACAAATATGATCTATAAAGTTAGCTCTTGAACTATTTACTATATTTGCAATTTCCATCAAAGCAGTTACGGAAGAGAATAGTCAAAACTTAAAACGGAAATACAGAAAACATTTTATTGAAAGAAAGACTATATGCGAATGTTGACTTTTTAAGATACCGGGATACTCATGATACCTACTTACTCCGTATTTGCTATGGAAAATACCATCCAGTGAATCCACCAGATATGTTATAAACAATTTAACTACAGTACCAACATAGAATGAGTGTCTCTGTAACATATGTATGTTATACAAATATTAACTACAGTACCAACTTAGAATGAGTGTCTCTGTAACATATGTATGTTATACAAATATTAACTACAGTACCAACTTAGAATGAGCGTCTCTGTAACATATGTAAAGAGTACTATATATATACCATATCTTACATTTTGTTACGAAATGTAGTGCCAACCTTAATGAGAAGAATGAGAATGAGAAGCTTTCATGACCCATGTAATTGAGACATACGGAACTGATGTCGGTATATACCTAGACAATCTCTCCTGTGAACATTTCTTGAGATTACTATTGGGAAAGCGATGCGAAACATTTCAATTGTACTTTGTGAGTTATGACCGATATGCTAACTTTATTCAAGATGGCGCTGACTATTTGAAGGAAGGCTGCTATCCTATTCTACAGATGAACTGTTAGCATTTGTGTAATAAACTGTCTCTACTTTAAGAGTGACAGTCCTGACATGTGACTAGTATGATGCTGAGATAGTAATTATTATTTAAACCTATGTCATTTTACTCTTTATTTGTAATCTCTTGTCAGAGGAATTAAAACATTTGATTTTATTTTATTCATTTTATTAATTTTCTAATTAAAACTGAATTTTTTCTTATAAGTTTCTTTCACACAGACTGCTCACTGAATGACGTTCCTAATAGTAAGTATTATTATTATTGCAATATAAATGTTAATGATATATTGATGTTACAGCATCACCTATAACAGTATCATCTTCTATGATTTGTTTATCAACTTTCAGCCCGAACAATAATTATTTCAAACGTTTTCTGTATGTAATGTCTATTTTGTATTTGTACTTTATTTAAAATACTACTCTTTAGAACAGATGTATAGGTGATACCTCGAAAGTACTAGGGTTAATGAAGAAGACAATATATTGAGGAATTGCAATTGGATCTACAATCAAACTTTCATCCTTGATACTCCAAAGAATACGCTCACTTGGGCTTTCAAGGGTTACGCTCATAAACGCTCTTTGCACCCCTGAAATATGTCATAGCAAATTAGAAAGCATGAGGCTAGCGATTTGATTGGTCTCAGGTAATAAAACCTGACCAATCGATAGGCTGATACCCATCCTTTGAAGACTACAGAGGAGCGCTACCCGACTTTCAATTTTACCGTGAAACGGCCGCGAGATCCTTTAATGTACAGGAAAGGAGCAAACAAGTCTTCTTCTCATCTAAAAGGTGGCGCACACTGAGCCATCAATTTTGTTGTGACATGCCCCAGGGGTCCAGAGAACGTAAGTGGGCGTAACCCTTAGAGTAACGAGGAGGCCAGACTTCCAAAGCTCCTATTTTTTTTATTCTTCAATCTAATAGACCAAACGAAATCTTGAACAGCTTATTGGCCACGCATCACTATTCATGTTACTATATCTATATGTAAATTTCCTTATATATAGCCCTTTTTTCAACAATAGTAATTGATAATGTCTTTAATGATTTTGAATTGATCATCATCCCTACTTAATAATCCACCAATTGCTTAATGCTTCCTCCGAATTTGTACCATGTGTATTCCAGCGATATCAGAACATGATGTGTCATAATTCATTTCGTAAATATATTGATTTTAATTGCAACTTACCTGTGAGGGACCCTACTTGTGCGATTCCAGAAGATGATATATACTCAACTGTTTCGTTCTTTTAGAGTTTAATAATTGAGCTGATATACATGTAAGGGACTTTCATGCCTTTTACGGATTATCCCAGATAAATAATGTATGTATATATACAGAGAGAGACATTTATCTTGTTAAAAAGTATCTATCAAACATTTAAATATTGAAAGCTTATATCTAGAGGATTTCATTTTCACAGCCGCTTACCTTAGCAAAATGTAGGTCGTCCAACATTGCTGTAAACTTATTTACTTTGATTTGACTAGTCAAAACAGTAATATACCACATGAGCTAGTGAAGGCTGTCAAATAAATGAAAAAAAAAATGAAAAAAAATGAATAGAATTATGTCTCCAATAACGAATTTATGTTTCAAATTTTAGACAGATATTTTAATTGTAATGCAATTTGTTTGAATCATGGATATTTTCAACAAACAGAAGCCCCTTCATAAGCAACCATATGAATGGGCAAAGAAGTAATAACAACAGTGCAGAAATCTGTCGACTTTTCAGAGCGATCCGCCCCTTTATTAAGACGGTAACATGAAGATTTACATATGACAGCATATAACAGATATAAACAGTTACCATGAAACAATTATACAAAATAAATACATAAACAAAATAACAGCTGTAGTTACTTATATGAAATAGGCTGTTGTAATTGCATATCCCATCAGTAAGCTTGTAACCGAAGGCTAATTATTGTAAAAACAAATATCTTAAATACGTGAGGTCAAATGAATTGATGCAAACAATCTTAATAAAAGTAGTTCGAAAAATCTTATGTGGTAGTTGTTCGTGTAAACACGGCGTGGAACAAACATATTTGTATACATATTTTTGTTTTGATATTCAGATTAAATTCCTTATTGTAGGTTTGGAATATAGCTTGGGTCAAACTTTACTGAATGTATCAGGATTAAAATTGTAAGGTTCCTTTGGACAGTTGCTTTGTGATATAGCCTTCTGGTAAAAGTCACGATAAACTTAAAAACCTGTCAATTCTTTTCATCATTTCGTTTGTTAAAAGATGGGATATATAGAGAGGTCTTCACCTTCCTGGGACGTTTATGTTCAACTTGATTGTGGGATTAATGTACATTACAACAGATCTGGATTTTGAGGCTGCAGATGAACACATACAAATTATCAAAATATACACTCTAACCATCGTAAATCACTCAAACTTAATGCTTCCTGTTCACTGCCCTCAATGATGGTCACCACTGTCAATCAGTAAGCCTAAGATTCAATAGTAAGCAGCTAAGCCGATCCCCATACATGTATGCTCATTAAATTTTAGCATACTGAGGTAGTCGAACATGTAGTAAGGGAAGCTGAACAGGGCTTCTTTTCATCCCTTGTACACGCAAAACAAAACATATCACATTTGTTTCTACTTTTAATACGCAAAATTTCAATATATTCCCTGTGTTTAAGTATGAAAAATTGCAACAACGTCGCAATTGTATGAGAAACAAAATAACTACCATTAATGCACGATGTATCTGTAACAGTACAATATATACGCAATATAGGATTGCATTTTGAATTTTGAAAACAAATAGATAATAATGATAATGTAAAACTGTATCATTCACAATTTACATCGCCAGCTGACGTCTCCGGCTGCGAAACTGGTCGTATCTGCAAACAATCAGGAGAAAGTTATGGAGTATGTTTAGTTGGTTGTGTGGCAGAACTAGATGAGAAATTATTTATTCATATTGCTAGTTCATATTTTCAAAAGTTGTTATTTTTATCAATTTGCTTACTTTATCTAACAAATCTGGAAGCACTGGTTTGACGCCTCAGTCTTCCTCCTATTTGAATCGTTTGCGATGTTAACGCGACTTTTCTTTTCTAAGAACGAGGAATCTTATATTTGTTTATGATTTCAAAAAATCTGTGGATAATTTCATATTTAGTATTAATGAGGAAAATTAACCGCTTAAATCTGATTATGCACAAAGAAACACGTCGCGAGAACGATACTTCCAGACACTGTTAATAGGATGACTTTCTCGACATGTGCAGCCTGTTGGTTAACACGTATCCTGACTGAGTTAACAGCCGACTAGACTGGCTCATTGAAATTCCACGTGTACAACAATGTTACCGACACTCTGAATTAGCAAAACAATCCCTTCTTTATTCGTGTTGTACTACCTGGTATGCTGATATACTTAGCTAATATACAACCTTAATGCATTCATTACCACCAGATCTCAATTCTATATCAAAGCACAGACAAGAAAGTATAACACTGTGAAATACCTCCCTTCCCCAACTGAATTAACATGTTAACGATCATTTATTAATAAGATAGTTTATATTTGTGTATACTGTATTGTAATATGTTTTGTGATGTCATTTGAAATGTAAAAAAATGAATAAAAAAAATTAAATAAAAAAAAAAAAAAATAAGACAATATTTTTGTATGCACGTTGAAATACTCATAGTGTTGGGGTTGATAGTTAATACGGAACTTATGTATTATGATACCTCTTGATCAAAGTTTAATGTAAAAAACAATCTTTATGGTGTTATTATGATCTGATCATTCTGCCAAACATGAAAACGTTGACTTGTTAAGATTGTCGGGCCCTTCATATTTTCAATTTTTTTTTTCAAAGTTGTGGGGATTTTTTTTTTTATTTTTCTAGATCTTAGTACTTGAAATGCGAGATTTAAAATCGAATTCCAATCAAATTCTGAGGCTGTTCAAGTACAACAATCTGTAACTTAATTATTAATAGGGATATTGAGTTCTAGTTTTATCAGGTATATGTTTAAAACTAGAAACTACTTAAGTATGCCCTTTCAAGCATCAACATCAAGACTACATCCAATTTTGATTAATGATATTAAATATTTAACATTGAAATGTACAGCCAACATCTTGTCTTGATGATAGGGAATATTGGACTAAAACATAAGGATTGAATTGCCCCTGACGGGCAGTCTCACAGAGCCACACAGATCATTCCATGTACAGCATTGCTACACTCATCAGCCCTATATATATACTATGCAATCTCTGTGTACCTGATTATGTATGTCCTTAGTTTAGTCTTCTTCATTGCTTGTCTCATTCCCACATCTCCCAGTAATGTGTTCAAAAACAATTCAGTCAGTTTATTTTTACCTCAACTTAATCCCACATTCAACATTGCAGTCTGTTGGGAAATAAACCCAGGAAGATACAATTTGTAGAAAGGGTTCCAGAACTACAATGTCCGCATATTCGGCATTTGAATTGATATTTTTTCAAGTAGAGAAATATTCAGACTTTAGTATAGATAAGTAATGGTTGAGACTAACAATGAAGTCTGGGGAGAGTCCTTGTTTGTGCAATTTCTGGTTTGCCATAAATTGTGATAATCGATTTGCCAAGATATAAATAATTTTTATGGCTTTGAATTATTTTCAAAGTTAGGTACAAGTGCCCTCTTTCAGGAACGACATTCAGGTTCTATGTATGTACATTTTTCCCCCTTCACAACTGTCAAAATGTCCTTGCAAGGTCGTGGTACTTAATTGCTGTACATTCTTTAAGTTTTACAGTGATGTAATTTTACTTTAAAAAAACGCTGGATTTATTCTGGTTACTAAGTAATTGGATCACTTTTTTAAAGTAGAGAAGCAGTTTTTGTTTACATGTATTAGAATACACTTAATGGGTATTTTTCCCCAGGGATAAGACCTGATTTCTTTATGTACCAGGCTTTTAGCACAACAACCCTATTTTCTCTTTATAGACAAATGGTGTTTATGTTTCCCTCACTAATCAGCTGCCCAATTCATGCCAAGCACTGAAAAAAACTCATTTTCTTGTGTATTATACACGTATACCCATCAACGACTAGTCAGAAGTGATTCAAGTTGCAGCACTTTTTTTCAGTCACATGAAAGGTTTAAAACTTAATGTTGTTTTTAATTTAGCATGATTATCCCAAGTATCATAAATGGTATAAAATGTTCATACAATATACATGCTTGTATTGTCTGGCTGTAAGTTGTACCAGACTATTGTATACCAGCCTGCGAAGCAGTGCACATTTTCCACGAACTAGAATGAACGTTGTTTTAAATGCAACATTTTCAGCAAAAATTATAATGAATTGTATTTCATTTTGTTAATTTTGGAAGGCACTTGAACTGTCTTCAGTTGTTTCAGTTTCCTGTAAACAGACTTTGATTTTGTACAGTTAGGTTGAATTCATTAACATATATGTACTATAATTCCCATTCAACTCGATGTACATGGTTACTGACCTACATCTTACTTTGCACTACGTTTATGTAACATATGTCAGCATCTGTATTTATTATAACTCTTTACAACCCACCAGTCAATCAGTATTTCTCCGTATGTTGTCAAACATTATATATATTCGTATGTATAATTTTGTTGCCAACATCAATGAATTCCTTATTATTATGAATGAAATGAAAATATCTTTTTGTGAATGTATTCATTTTTAAATGTACTTTTTTTATATACGTTGGTGTATCATTGTTTCTTCATTATTGTTAAGTTTCTGTATCTGTATAAATCATGAAATTGATCAGATTTTCTGTTTTAAGGAAAGTGTCTTTTTGAAATTATTTTTTAGGCTATACTTCCTGTGCTTAAAGATGTATCTGATTAAAGTAAAGAAGTTTTCATTTTGCTAATATTATACATTATAAACTTATGAAAATATCTGTATTTTAATCAGATTGCTTGAAGACAGAAAAAAAAGTTTTGTTTTTTTGTTTTCATTGTTTGATTTTGAGTTCAGCTGCAGTGTTCTCACTTAATGCATGATAACACTTCAATCTGTGTCACTTTCAAATCCACTGAAATAAAACGTTTCTTTCATGTGGATAAATAACATTTTAAGGGGATAAATAGAGAATAATTTTCTTTTGGTATCTTCTCGGTATATTGGGTTATATGAGTATTTAGAATAAGCCTGAACACTTTTGAATAAAAAAAAAATCCTCTAATTAATCATTATAATTACATTTACAGAAAATTATAGGTATTTTGAATGAAACAATAGATTCATTGCGGTTGCGTTTTCAATTTTTGTTTATAATTACTGGTTTGTATATTAATTTTGTTGTACATAACACTGTACATTTAGTCATTGTCAGGGACATGGTAGATCGGTTCTTATTGTTTATTTCTAAACCACACAAGGGTATTGGTTAATATTTATTGTGGTTTACATTGTATGATATTTAAATAAGTTTTTGTTTTCAGTTTGTAGAGCTGTTATCGTGTATCCTGCCGTTTGAGCAGATAACATTGTTTTTACCCTGACTTTTAACAATTATGTACCTATGTATATGTCAGGATATTATTAATGCTACTGTAAATTACTTGTATTCCAGTTAAAATACAACTTTCTATATAGAAATTCTATAAAAAAAATATATAAATTTGATTATTGAGACATGTTCTCAGATTTTATATGGAACTATCCTGCAAATCTAAAAAGATCTGCTTGGATGAATTTAAAAATGATCGAAGATGCCTCTGATGAAAAGTTAGGAGTGCAGTTAGTTTAGTACTTAAATTGACATAAAATCTTGGACTCTGAGACCCGTGAAGAACTTCTAAGAATTACTCTTAAATTGAGTAATTGAATGGAAATGCTAAGTGCTTTTTCTGAGGCTCCTGTCTCTAACACTAATTAGCAAAATCATTGTTGTGATAGAAAAAACTGTCTCTAAACGAACATAAAGATTATTTTTATTTAGCTGTAATAAGTAATTCATTCTTTCTTAGTTGTGCTTTTAAATATATTTTCTTCCAAAATATTGAATTTGAGAGTATCGCAAGTTTTCTTCTGCACTCACTAGCTTTTTCAGGGCAAAGAAGTTGTTCTCCCTCATACCCTGCATGAACTTCCAGTAATTTACAGTAGCAATTATCCTTTGTTTATGTTATAATGTATTTATTAATGTTAGTGAAATGATTTTATTTATGTTGATGGATTCAGTTGTAGAAGTTAACATTGTGTCTTGCTGTGTATACCAATAATTAATTAAAACTTTTTTTCATGTAGAAACCTTTTTATGATTTGGAGTGCTGACACCGTCAGATCACTAGTTTTACGATTTTTCTGTATATCTGATTTGTAAAGAAGTCAATATTTTGGACCAACAGGCAGTACACACCTGGAGCTGTTAAAGAGATCGACAGTATTGTCACTGGTCTGATGGGTGGTTGACAGTCATGTGTTAAGTCATGGAGCTTTAGACCAAGATAGCTAGTTTGTTTGTTTCTGTATTTTGTATACTTTAATTATGGCATTCCAGTGTAACTGATCAGCCTGTCAGCACAGAAGGTAGAGTCGTAGTTTCTATCTTCAATTATTATAAAATAGTATATCAGTTTAATATAATTCAGTTTTTAAAATTGAGTGAAAATGACAATCCACTCATTCAGTTTACACAAAAAGTTAGCATTTTCATTCTGCATGAATTAATTTGTATTTTATTGGTCAATTGTATCTTTTTCCATTCATAAAAAAATTATCTGAAGTTTTATTTTAAGACAATCTTTGTATACTATCAGATATTTCAAAGGTTGCGAGTTCAAGACTGAATACAATGATCTAAATATTTTTTTAAAATATTAAAACAGAATTCTAATGTGTAAACTTCGGATAGAATTTCTTAGTATTGATTGATAAATTATGTTTTATAATAATAAGTTTTTTTTAAGGCTGAACAAAATATTAGGTATACAGGCATATTGAAAAATCTTTGAAAACTAATCACGAAAACCAAAAATGAAGTAAGGTTTAGCTGAAGCATAAAATCAAACATTTTCTAATAAGATTCACCTTATCTCTAACACCTATACTTAAAATACTAAGCATACTTTAAAAGTGTGTGAAGTTGAATTCAGAATAAGTAATAACTTATCTAGCCTTGATGGTATGGGGGTAACATGTATGCATAGTAGAGGGATTGGAGATAAATAAACAAGACGCAATTTTGGTTGTGTGTCGGTGTAAGATCCATGACCTTTTGTGCTTGGTACTGGTCTTATTATCAAAATTCATATATATATATATTTAAGAATCAAGGTTGGGCTTGTGAAATTTCAAAAGTTTTATTTGCAGAATAGTGTAGATGGTTAAAAAATGTTGACAAAAACGTAACTGCATGACTAATAGTACTAAATAATTGATCAGGAGAAATACAATACTATTGTGCGATTCAATTCAAGGATCTTATTTTCTTTCTCATTGTAAACTCTTTAAGAATGTGAAAATAAACTGCTACTTAATAGGTAAATAACTGGTAATAGGTTATTTACCTTGGGCCATTGAGTACAATAAAATTGTACTTGGCAAGAACACATGAATGTAATAAATTCCTTTCACTTGCGAGCAAACAAAGTTATGTATACACACACACAAAGTATACTGCATGTATCTCCATGCAGGAACAAACATCAATATTGTTTATATTATTCTGTTCTTAACAATGCTGCAATGCATAATAAATGACATGAAAATAAACACTTGTTTGTTATCTTCATTATGTTTCACATATATGTTTAAAACAGTTTCAGAATGATCTTGTTTCAGATACAAGGAATACTGCTCCCAAATTCATTATAAGCTCACCTGGCCCTTCTAATGCAGTGGCGCAGCATCCATCATTAGTCTGTTGTTAACCTTTTCTTAAAAAAGTCTTCTTCTAAAGAACCAAAAGGCTTAGAGTAATGATATATTATATACTTCAAATGGCTGCTCCTGAAGAACGGGAATTTCTAGAATCATGATATTTGACAGGACGCTTCATGGTTTGGAGCCTTACAAAGTTTTTAAATAAAAATGAACTTTACCTACTTTCAACGCCAACGAGGTCAAATATCTTAAAAATTTGAAACAACTTTTCTGAAGAACTGAAAGGCCTAGAGTCAAACACATACCTGCCATTGAAGTTCCCCCAATTCCAGTTCAGTTGACTGATGTGTCATGACTCATTGGCAGATTCTGTCTGGCCATATACTATAGTATATCAAGGCAAAATCCTCCCAACAGCTCCAATGTAGCCATCTGTGACTGCTCTTCCGTTGATTTGCAATCTGTCATTCTGAGAAGTGTAAATATCTTAAATGATTTAAACATTCCATCCGGTCACATTATACTGACAATGTGTGAACCAGTTGTTGCCATTACACTTAATGCTGAACGTTAAGCAGGAAATAACAACTACCTTTTAAGGACTTTAGTATGTCCCGGCATGAGGACAGAACTCATTGAACGTTCCACATTAAAGCCAAATGTTAGGTATTGCCAAGCAAAGCGCTGGGAAGCAAAAGTTAGTAAAAAGTATGGATAAATAAGAAGATCCTAAATATTCCATTCGGTGCAGCAGATTTATTTTGGTCGTTTTTGTGTTTTAAAGTAAAGGGCACAAACGTACATCCTATTTTGCAGGAACTTCCCACATTAGTCTCCTCTTACGATACAGCAAGTGGGGGTGGGTGACTGCAGATGAATATGTATTGCCTTATGTACTGCAGAATGGTACGTGTCTTGTCTCTGGTTACTGAGAGAGAATGTTACATTTTTTCTTAAGTAAAAGGAACCTGAATAAGGACGTTCACATCCGTTCGTGCTTTTTTCTCGCCCTTTATAGCCGCGACGTGGTGCGTAGTTGTCAGTCACGTAATCACCAGTTGCAACATGTAGTAAAATAAATCAAGAAATTTTCGAGATTCCAAAAATCGATTAACCCAAGGCATTATATCGTCTTATTTTGCTTCCCTCTATTTCATACTGTTCTGAAACTAGTTTCATGAAAACCTTTTCTATATGTAACACACGTATTTCGGAATACATTGTACTAGGATGCTCTAAAGACTCTCTCCATTAAAGTGCTTCATTTTCTAATTAGGTGCTTTCTTACTTTGCATTTCTAGTAACTATATGATAGATATACGCTAAATTTATATACGAATGGGGAAATCCGAATATTCGTAGTATCCCTTTGGAACTATGTTCTCATTTTCGTAACCAAGATTTAAAAGCAGTGATTGCATGGACAGATGGACTAGTTGTGCGTACTCCGTTCTTACAGTTCTCATAGCGAGAGTCTGGCTTGGGCCGAGAACCTTCTTGACATCTCGTTTGCGGACTTTCCACAAAAAGATTTAAATTTTCCAACATCTCATTCTGTGTTTTTCCGGCCATCCAACATTATTTTATAAAGTCACGCATTTCTGTCATTTTCGCAAAGCTAATTTCCTCGGGTTGCCATTCTTTTCCCCTAACGGCGCCACCCCATCAGGCCGGAATATAAGAAAAGATAAACGTTGCATGCACGGAACTCGCCAACTAGGGATAAAAGAAAACCCTAAACGTGGGACAATACTACTGAGCGCCACGTACGTTGACGTCAGAGATTCAAGTTCCGCTCAAACGTTCAATTAAAACAAACGTGCGAGCTTTGCAAAACGTCTGTTTCCTTCATCAAGCAAAGAGCACTTTTGCAAGGTTTCTAAAACGTCTGTTTCCTGTGTCAAGCAAAGAGAGCATTTATTATTCATACCAAACAGAGGACTCTAATTCCGACGCCATTTTAGGATGGTTGGTGAAGAGTAGATAACTACGATATACAAACCTGTTGAGTCAAAAAAAGGCTGTACGTTCCTTAAGATCCTTCCAAACCTTCCGCCTATATTTTTTCTGCTCAGAAAATCCAAAATGGCAGCCAGACCTATACGGCAAGTTAAAGTCCAAGAACAAAGCATAATTACTAAGTTGGAATCCAACAACAACAACATTTTATTTAGTATCGTCTCGGACGTTGTGGTAGGTTTATGATAAAACACTCGCTGCTAGACACCAAAATACTGAGTACAGCAGCTGACATAGACAGTGTAAACCCATTATTGCAACCCCGCACTCTAGTGTAACTCGGTTACACCTGTGGAAGCAGGTGCAACCACTGTTGCGACTATTCGAAGGGTTACAATAGTGGTCGACGACATCGATACATTTTCGACCCGTTATTGTAATCCTTGTACCAAATACACATTGTCCAAAACTTATGTTCAATAAGGGCTTTTGGTAACCCTTTTCATGCCGATACCATGATCGCCATGTTTGGTCATGATATTTGAATACTATAGTGGACTATTATCGCTGTATTACCCCGCTATACAAATGTTCTAAACATAACTGGGGCATAGTGTCTTTATGCAATCGGTACAAACTTTCTGGGTAGGCATGGTCGTCCAATTCCAAATGGAGGAGCCTTCTTTCTAATGACATCAGTTGTTGCTATTACAAATTTATATGTTACAAGGCAGGTAGACGTTTATAGGTAGTGTTTTGTTTTTTTGAAAACCAAAGGAAACATTGAAAATTATCTGTGACATTCACCATTTGAAAATTATCTGTGATATTTACCATTGAAGTTGTGAGAACAAAAAGGACATCAAATTCAGCTCTCAAATCTCTATAAAATACAAACAACCGAAAGAGTTGAAACATTTTTGAAACGTTGAACTTGACCTTCATATTGGAACCGTATCATTGCACGAGTAACAGCAGTCCCGACTGAACTCGATAAGACCTGTCTAGAGAGTAATTAAGATAGATATACAGTGGCAATGTAATATAACGAAATATAATATTTGAAAAGAAAATATTAGGATGGCATACTGCAAGATAAATATTCACCATATTTCTTTATACATCCTTTATGTTTTAATCTTCCTAATTACTATGCTAAAGAAAACAGTCAAATAAAGGTTACTGTATACCTAGGAATTGTCCCTTCACTCCTGGTTATTTTTGCCTCTCGGAATCAGAAAACATATCTGCTTGGTGTTAATTTAACCATTCAAAACATCTGGCTTTACAGACAATGTATCTTTAAAATAATGCTTACTTTTTTAAAGATGGGGTCACCATTTGGCCCTACTTTCATTTCTTTTATTTTTACGCAATATGTAGATATATAAAATTGAACAATAACTTGATAAATGATTATTCATTATTACTACAGATAACCGTAATGATTGAGTGACGGGGGTATCTTAACAAAATGGCAGATAAATGTCACAGTCTAAAGTAATTTTGAAAATGAATTATGATAGTGTACAGTTTATAAAATTACTGTTATTTTGATACTTAATATGTCATATTGGTATACATGAAGTAAGCGTAGTGATACTTTTAATTAGAAAA
>JAUMHH010159905.1:2913-17773 GCA_032359455.1 Chlamys rubida | reverse complement strand
GATTTAGTAAAAATTGGAGAGAGGCAAAGGAGGAGATCACATCAAAATGGTCAGATTAATATGTGTAAAGGCAAAGAGTATAAACATCCAAATAGGGTCACGGTGACTCTATTCATTACTCAATATCCACAGATGATGTAATTGTGTTTAGCATGAAGAGATTACTTATAGAGTTATAGAGTCTAGGTTTGATAATGCCAACATTTTTATAATGGGTACTAAAACTTTTTCAAATTTCAGAGTCAAAAGGGAAAAGCGACTGCAGTTTACAATAATGCTACATGATCATGTAATGTTGGTTAATTTATTGATTGAAAAACAATCAATATACATGTATTAATTAAAAAAATACAAGAATACGGAATCAAAAAGATGATATCAGCTTATCAAAAAGTGTTGTTAGTTATGTCATCTGTTACGTTATTCACAAAACGTCTACTACTAAGATATACTAGCGTAATTTGAGAAGTTGAAATTATATCTTTTATAAAAGCTTTGAATTTGAGTATCACTTTTTCAATACTTGCTTACGTGAAACTCAAATCACTATTTTTTAGTAGTGGCACGGATTATAATATACGCACTCTCCTCGTTATGGTATATGAAAAATTAACGTTTTTTTTTTTTTTTTTGAAATTCATAGAATAAAGAGTTTTTATGTACATCCACGTCTGTTTTAACAGTATTTTGCTTTTGGCCCTCTAACATCACCAGTGATTCCTAGAAGGACGAAACTGCTGAAGTATGCAGTGTAATTCATTTACGGCCTACTGTATATATTACCAAAATGTAGAAGGTACAATTACCTGTGTGTGTGTTTTATGTTCAACTTTCAAGAGACAATATGGTAGACTCTGCTGGTGGATTTCTTAGTCTCCGAGGTTTACCGTAATCTTGATGGTCATAGTGGTCACTTTTAAATGGTGACGCGGTTCATAAAATACACACTACTCGTTCTGTAAGTAGCAATTAAGTTTTAAAATCTACATGAAAGGAGTATAATATGTATCTCCCCTTTTGTTTCAATGATAGTGTAAACTTATTTTGATTTCCAGCCTTTTGGCTCCTATCATCACCGATGAGTCCTAGAAGGACGAAACACTTGTATAATGCAGTGTGCCAAGATTGTTTTGGCAAACGGTATCTGTTGCCTATTTGTTTAATGATATATTCAGCTTTGCGCGTGTGTTACGTTTATCTTTGTTCGATGAGATAATGATTTCCTTATTGGAACGTTAGATATTTTGATTTGTTGATTTTTCGACTTGAAATCTTATTGCAATACAAAACATCCATTACTTTTTACTAGCTAAAGAATCTTTATCGACTGTTTATTTACTGCAAATGGGTCATAAAGAAAGGTCGAAAGGTGATAAACTACCAGTCTAAGAGACAGAAACTATCAAAGTAACTTCACCAGGGCAACAAATGAAAGCTATTTAGTATGTTATATCGATTAATATGCAATTTTTATAAGCCACCCGCCTTAATAGTGCTGTTGTTCAGGTAATGTTTCTAATTCGTCCCGGTTCGGTTACTGGTGCGATCTGCACCGAACGAATTATCAGTCAAGCGTAACTATACATAGGTAGACAACAGAGTTTGAGATGACGTCACGAAATGACAAAACAACCCAGGTATACTTTGCATAGCAACTAATCCTTGCTGTGCGATATGATCGATTGTTATGTGATTTTATGTCCGTGTTTCGTTTTTCGCTTAATTTTCAATTTTCGGGTATTTCTTTTTAGAAGTTATTTTGTGAAAAAGAGCCATTTTGAAAACAGACGTTTTTTTTAAAGAAATGTATTTGTTGTGTTTTGTCAAAACTGTACCATTGTGTTGAAATACCCGTCCATAATATCTGTATAAGACTTTAATTGAAATATAGGCGTCTAAAATAAATCTGTATTTAATTTGTTAAAGGGTTAATTGTCCTTAAATACAGACAGTTAATTGTAATAGAGGCATTTAGTGTCCTCACTCAGGTTATATCAAACGTTTTTGTTATTACATTTATTTTCATTAACCCTTGGTGATTAATAAGTGTCATTTGTATTATAAGCAGGGTCTGAAGTCATTGTTAGCATTATCAGTTGTAACAGACATGTAACAGTGTAGTATACTTTCTATTGTATTAGTCAATGATCATTATAAACATCATCTTTTGTATATGGTAGACACGGGTCATCACGAAGAGCATCTGTTGTGTTGCATCGGAACCACCATAAAGAGAATTTGGTACTTTGTAAACAGTATTGGTTCAATAGGACCAGGATCATTATTGCCAGTATGGGTTAAATAAAACAGGATCATTGTACAAATATTGGTAGCATTAAACCGGTATAATTAACAACAGCAACTGTTGTATTAAACAAGGATATGTATCAGCTGTATCTGTTGTATAAAGCCTAAAGTTGGTGAATGGTATCCCAGATATTGAGAAAACTGCCGAGACGAGGTTGTCCTTGCCCGTCTTCGGATGGGTCATTACAACATAACCCATTCTTACTTATTGAAAAGCGAAGGTCAGCCTCAGTGCATAGCGTGTCACGAACCATTTACAGAAACATTTGTTATTAGAATGCACTGACCTTCAGACAACAATATATATTTGTTTATAATACTATACATGTAACAGTTGATCTGTTCGAAAAGATATTATTTACCGAAGCTGTTCAAGTTAACATTTGTCTTTTACCTTTTCATTCGTTTGGTGTAATTTCCTTTAACATTTTTTATCTACCTTGTATTGACTATAATGCCATCTTTTGTGTTGATGGTCCGTCAAGCACACACATGGATTCACGTCTTTAAATGACATTAACCTTTGATATGACGTTTAACCATGTACAGCTAACTATTTATATCGAGATAGCCATAAACATGAAGTCTGAAATATTACTAAAAGTAAAATTATATACGTTTTATGAAATGCTTGGTTTGACTGATAAGCATTCATAATGATATCGTTCTATGATACTTTTCCCTTTAGACGCGGAAGACAAGTATGTGTGCCGTAGTGTATACCAGAAGGTGTGTGAAAATTGTGGGGAGGCGCCGCAAAGGACAGTCATGAGAGAACTTGGTCGACGCTGTATCGACCTTTCCCATCGAAACCTAGGAACCGCTGGCATGCAACCCATCTGTGCAGCATTACTGGTACGAAAAACAGCTCATTAAATATTTAAAATAATGGAAATTTAACATACTTGATTAAAGTAATAATAAAACTGACATTGCGATGGTTTTCAAATGGAGTATACCTGTCACAGTGTGAAGATCAAACTTTTTTATTGACCAATCGGATGGATACTTTCTATTTACTGCATTTATTATTGCTTGATTTTCATTTGTGGCACAGATTCGATCAATGATAACATATCTTCTATTCTTCTTCTATAAGTGTTTCAGCTGTGAATAGAGAATTTAGACAAAGTGAAAGTAGTGAATAAATTATAATATCTTTGTTGATGATGATTTTGTGAATAGATAGTAACGCTCTCTTGCTGATGTCGACGCTCCTTGTTTTTAAAGAGATAACGACGTAGTAGTGTTTTAATTGTCAATATTATTAGAAATTGATGACGTATTTTTGTCAATGTGAAAAGATGATGGCAGGGCCAAAAATGTAGGACAGATTTGCCACAACATTTGAAATATTAAGGTTGCCGACATATTTGAGAAAACAAATGAACGAATCATTGGACAGAAATGGATGGAGTAGCACAAGAGACTATATTCACTAACCTTTAATAAGATGCTCATATGCTCATATACATATCCATCGGTTTACATTGCATTCATTGTAAGTGCCATACTTCATTGTGTTTAAGCAATTGATTACAATTATGGTACGTCTATTATTTAAAATAAACTACACATAATTTTATTTTGTGTAACCCTTTCAAAATGTTAAGGTTGTTAATGTACATTTATCTACCAAATGTATGTCTAGTTATGTTATTTCGTATTTAACTAAAAATTAAATATCCTTATTTCTTCCTCGTTCGTCTTCGTGAAAATCTTGTATACAACTAGATTTTTATCCAGCGCTTCCTCTAATATCTATATGATTTACTTTTTTTTTGGCAAAAACTTAGTTAAAGGCAAAACGTAATTGTGTTTCCTATGGATATGACACCAACAGTCACTTAATGAAGAGTTGAAAAGCAATATCTCATGTATAGAGCCAATAATATTTAAAAAGATATTGCTTGCAGAAAAATGTACAATTCTTTCACAGGATATAAACTTGTATTGAAGTAGGTGTCAAACAAAGTCCAGAAAAATGGCTGGACAATGTTTTTTTTTATATGGAATCCAATGATATAACATAAAAGGCTTGTTGAACGTCATTGTACAAACAGTACATACTTACTTCCAGGAAAACTTGCGGGTGGAGACCTTATTGCTTGAGGGGATGGACATGAAAGACGAGGGCTGTATGTATCTCTCTAATCTCATGCTCGACAACCTCGTTATCACACGCCTGGTGAGTTATCTTCATTTTCAAGCAATTTTTACAAACCCGAATTTTGTGTAGTCCAGAAATCTCAATTAGCCAGAATTGTGATCAGATTACACTGTTAGCATTTATATTTCAATACAACAAATGTAAAGTAAAAAACTCTGTTTCCTAAATTAAAGAAATAACCATTGTTTTACCAATTTCTTCCAGTCAGTTTTCACTGTGTTGGTGAGTGGAAACATGAACAATTTTATGTATTCACAACGATTAGTTTCGCATTATGTAAAGTTACATTATATATATATATATAAACTAGTCTCAACAGGTCACGGTAACATTTTGCGCTAATTTATCCAGCGATATTGCGAAAGTTGTGACGTCAGGTTACCATTGTAATGTAATGCCATGTAGTTGTGATGTCATAACGTTGCCCTTTTGAAATATACCAGAAGAGCCACGGTTGCTGCTAGTTTTGAAGTTAAGGTTTTCGTCGTCGCATGGCCGTAGGTATCGTGAAAACGTAATATCCGAAACAACGAACAGACCTTCCCTTTGTGAAACATTTGATTTCTACTATTCTATTTCCATTTCTATTTCCAATCGTATATATCAGAACGATTAGTTGCAGGACAAGTGCTGTTTATTCATTTGTTTGTCAATTTCAGAATTTGACAACTAATAACCTTGGATATGACGCCGCCCGATATCTTTCCGTCGCGTTGGGCAAGTCAAAAACACTGCTTCATCTAAACCTATCAGGTATAGTATTAGTAGTTAGAGAGTACAGTATAAGTATTCAGAGAGTATAGTATTAGTATTCGGAGAGTATGGTATTAGTGTTTAAAAATTATAATATAAGTGTTTAGAAATTATAATATTAATGTTTAGAGGGTATATTATAAGTGTTTAGAGAGTACAATATTAGTATTTGGAGAGTATAGTATTAGTATTTAGAGAGTATATTATTAGTATTCCGAGATTGTAATTTTAGTATTAGGAGACTATAGTATTAGTGCTTAGCGTGTATAATATAAGTGTTTAGTGAGTATAGTATTAGTGTATAGAGAGTATAGTATGAGTATTCGGAGTGAATGGTATTAGCGTTTAGAAATAACAAGACTAGTTTATAGAGAGTATTGTAGTATAAGTGTTTAGAGATATATCGAATGCGGCGTGATACATGCATGATACATTTTACTTTGTATCACTTAATGTTTAAGTGCACGCATTAAAAAAAACGCTAACCAAGGTTCTGAACATTTTGTTTGATGCAATTCTTTGTCATTTGATCTTCGCCATAAATTTAACGCAATGGAATCGCTTGCTAGCGATGTTTTTGCATTTTCTTCATTTCAAACCTTTTAGTGTGCTACAGTGCTACATTTCACGATTGAAAACGCCAGTTTGAAACAAACGCATGACAAAATAATGATGTACTTACATTAAAAAAAAAATTCGATAAAGTTTCTCTATCATTGATTTGTAATTTATTTATAAATGATATTTACCATAGTACATAGTAGCAACCGATTTGTTTGGCCTTTGAACCATTCACTTAACGTTTGATGTGCTCGTTTTTGTGATCAGCTGTTTTGCAGCGTTGTTTGGCCCTTAATGACTTAATTGGTTGTTTGGCCCTAAATGACTTAATTGGTTGGTGGGCCGTACAACAATACAAAAACAAAACAATAATTAATTAATGCAACATCAGAATAAAGACAAATTACTTCGTGTTTTTAATCTAAGCAATGATAAAACAATCATGATAACTAGAAATTCCAAGATAAATTTAATCCACTGTGAATAAATTTTACAAATAATTGCTGGCGAGTTTTTATTCATTACATTTTTAGACTGTAGAATGAATAAGGAATCAAAAGGAAGTTCAAATAAGGATAAAGTCTATTTTAACGTTTTTTATTTTGAAAATAACTTTTCGCTGTCTACTCTATGAGTATTATTCGTTAATGTTTCTGTTTATCAACAGATAACAAACTTGATGACGACGCGATAATATCTCTTTCCAGGGGACTTGCTGTAAGTATTTCACAAAACTCATGTTCAAAAACTCAAACAGAATATTGAGAATATTGAAATAAATCATTTCTGATTGTACGATCCCATCTTAATAAAATATTAACAAATCACAGGAATTAGTCAAGCAAATGATTACCGATTTATTATTCATATCAATTCCAGTTAGTTTATTATTTATTGCAATCTACAAATTTGATTAAAGAAATCACGAAAATGAATCTTAAATGATAATATTTCACAATAGGAAAAGGATTCAGCGAATGCAGTGCAACTTAATTATAAGAGGCACCGGGAAAATATACGATGTCATCATGAAACCAATAACAATTTACACAGTTCTTAATAAGAGTATATTTACTGGGAAAAGGATACAAAATCTAGCAGAAGTCAGTGATATCATAATATGAAGTGTTTTGCATTCTGTACTACATTGGCATGCAACAATATTACTACTGCTATGAGGTATTTAAAGATTTTAACGCGTTGTCACATTCCTATCCGAAACATCATTGTATGAAAAAATGCCTATGGTTACTACTGACAAAATATGACTGCCAAACTATTAAATGCTTTCCAAGTACGTGTTTCAAACACATCGTGTGCTCATTAACCACAGTAAAACTGAGAAGGAAAGTATTGATTATTTAAGGAGAAACTCCATCAATGAAGTAACACAAATTAAATACAATATAAAAAGGTATCTTTATTGGTTTTTTTTCTCCATTATTTGAATCACAAATCGACACACTGAATGGTTAGATACAATGTACATAATGTACTCCTAAGTATTCCTACCAGTTCCTGCATTAAATATTTTATTTTATTTATTTATATATATATATTCGAATAAAGTTGTCCAAAGAGAAGATATGTGGCCGAGATTACGTGTTGATGTTGGTATTGCACTCAGTGCAATGATTCTAACTCCACAGTTAACAGTCTGATGTATAAAGTTAATGCGTCGTAGTAATGTTTTTAGCCGTTACATTCACGTCATGACTTTTCGGTGGAAGTGTGTTATTGTTTTCTTCAGATACGTGTTAATAAAGGGCTAATGGGATTTGCTTATTGTATATATAAAAAGAGTAAAGCATTATTGTTAAATATCATTATCTCCTACTTATTTGTACCCAAATCAAAATAATAGCCATTCGAGTTAACTTATTGTTTTACAGAATGGTTTAAATAAACCAATAAGTATTTAGAAACTCTTTTAATCACTAAGTTGTTAAAATTGTACTAACATAGCTTCATAATTTTGTTATTTGTAGAGAAACGAGTCACTACTTACTCTGAACATCAGTAAGAACTTCGTTGGAGAGGAAGGAGCGAAGGCGCTCGGCGCGGCGATAGGTGAGTTTGTAGGCTTATCTTTATTGGTTTAATTGCCTGTTATTTTATCAATTAAATGTTCATGTCTTCCAAAGTCCTGTACACAATGTATAACTACCGAGGCAAACCTGGCAAATCAATAGTTCATAGTGAGGCCAGTAACACATTAGCCAGGGTTTCATCCAACAGGATACAATTTCAATAACACGTTAACAGGACATAAGGGTCTTTGGCATATCAATAATACGTCACTCATCATTGAGTCCTGATATGTGAAATATATATCATATTGGTCACGTAGCCTGACTGTCTATCCTACAGATGGGGAAGTTTATTGCGTTGGTGTGCCGGTGTCGTGTTTCAGTCGTACTTGTCATGGAGAACCGAGTGCCATGTTAACGGTCCCGTGAGCACGAAAGTCATGAATATTTTACTGATGATACATTGTACTTGACGTTCTGCTTTAATCATTATAACCTGAGTTGATCGTTCGGAATATTGAATCTACTTTGAGTTTTTGTTACATGTTTAAGTGTTTATGTATAACCATATACGAAAACCAATTTATTTTGTAACATTTTTTTTTTTTTAGAGAAGTTCGCTTCTGATTTGTTCATAAAACAAAATAATATTGTAGGTATATCATTATATTTGCACGAATATGTCGATATAATTTGTTCACTGCTGTATATCACCTGATAGATTCTGTCTGCTTAATTTCATGATTAGCTTTACAACGACATATTTCACGAGAATCTGAGAGGAACAGGAAACGTTGTATACATGTACCGACATGAAATCGTTTCTCCTTGCAAACGTGTGAAAATTTCTTGTATGTCTCGCGAAAAAAATATGATTAATAGTATCACCATATGAATTAAAAAAATGTATCACATAAAGCCGATATCGTATTCGCCTAATTGTCAGCCAGGATTGATGTATTAAATGTATTCTCTTTCATTTCAGCTGAGAATTGTCGCCTTGGTGAACTTAACGCTAGCTGGAATTATATACGAGGAAATGGTGCTGTCGGGATATGTAAATCGTTCAAGGTGATTGCACCTAACGCTATCCTAGGTTCATGATATGGTATAAACCAATACAGTCTGTATACAGTTATAAATCTTACCCTAGGTTCGGAATGTCATTAGAGATGGGTTAATTGGTGACCGGGAGGCATAGTTGATGATAGCGCACTTGCCTTACACCTAGGCAATCAAATTTCGATTGCCCAGCCGGACGTGAAAAGGTATGGGGTCACTTGCACAATCAAGTGGGTTTTCTCCAGGTACTCCAGTTTCCTCCCACATTAAGACATCGCGCTATAACATCCGGGTCCGGGCTGGGGGAGGCACTACCCGTACCGGGAAGTTTCTTGATCGGTTAGAATTCCTTGATCAGTTGGAAAATGATACCTGTGCAATTTTATTGTATCATCGTAAAATTATACTACTGGACTCATTCAGGAATCGTGATTTTAACCTGAGCCCTCGATTTTGTTTTTACTTTAGAGATCAAAATTAATCTGCTGCTCCATTATAATACTTTGATCCGAATTCTTTCCTTTTTTCTCGCAAACACTTCCACTTCATTGGTTAAACCTCTTTAAGTTTGGTAAACAGTTTTGGTACTAGTGGGTAACACCCTGGGCATTATTTGAATTATGTCGTGACGTAACAACGTTTTTGAGTCTGCGTTTTCTATTGTGGCGTTTTTATTCATGGTAATTAAACAATTAATTCCTTTTCCATATAAACGTCAACAATATAGCGTGTATCCGCTTACACGATGTACAGTTGTGGGATCGCACAACGTTACACGATGTGCGGTGTGGGCACGATGTGTGCACGGTATATGTACGATATGAGCACGGAAGTGGTGCTAGAGGTCAACCCTAATGCAAATAACAAATACGTAACGTCCAGTTGTGTTTTCATAACGGTATTTCGGTATCGCATATCAGCTGTATCTGTCGGGCACAGGCCAGGTAAAACTCCGGTCACTCATCAAATTGTTATTTACCTGTTCTGTTACCTGGTGCCAAACCCATTCCTGACATACATGCAATACTGTGTAACGCGCATTGTAAAATTGTACATAATCTTAATTATTGTGATGAGAAATTACAGTATTATATACAGTGTACATTATTGCATACGAGCCTTCCGTATGTTTTTCATTCCGTAATATTGATCAACAAATTGTACCAAATCGCACAGTTGTGCGGAGAAAAACGCACAACGGGGCGAACGATTGTTAAATCGCACAGTTGTGTGGACGATGTGCGGACGGTGTGTGAACGATGTATGCACGATGTGCGCACGCTATTTTTGGTGCGTTGTGCATTCACAACTGTTTTAACGCTTTCATCTTGGTAGTGTTTCGACATGATACGTTATATGATATAGCATGCAATCAAAAATTGTATCCTACAATTTTAAACAGGAAAACACAACACTACACATCCTACATCTGGCCTGGAATGGACTTGGGTACGAAGGCACTGTGGCCGTATCGGACACTCTAAGGACAAACGATTCTCTCCGCGAACTGGACATCTCCAACAACCGACTAAACTGGACGTGTGCTGAGATCCTCGCTAAGGGACTAAGGGGTAACTCAGACCTGGCGGTACTCAAGGTAAATTCACGGCATCGTTCATTTCATAAAGATATTCTAAAACTTACGCCAGTAGCAACTGGATGGTCGAATGGCACGTGAAACCAAAGAAAACCAAACCAAACCTCGATAACGCAAATGAAGTACTACCAGTCAAAATATTATTGATTTTGAATTTGTTATAATTACCTTTAATACTGTAGATAAGATTTTTCATATTATTTTGCTAATTTACGTTTCCGTTCTGATTCACGTTTCACTTTTCGTGTGAAAATGATTGTTTATGTAATATTGAAAAATACGTTAACTGCAGAACCAAGATTACCCACATAACCTCATGGTTTTGGTGATGTCGATTGTATATGTAACGTAATATTGACACATTGTGTTTTTCAGATGGGTTACAACCCAATCACCACGACAGGGGCGATGTCAATATTACAGGCAATAGCGAACACAAAGTCTAGTTTGCGTGTCCTCGACATGATGGTAAGTAAACAGTGGCTACAATTATAGGAAATATAAATGTTTCTGCAATCATTCTCATAATTATCTGCCGTTTTATCTCTTGAGGGTTCTTCTGTCACCCCCTAGGGTATGATTTTTCTGTCATCCTTTAGATTATGACAGATAGAACCTGAAAAGAAACAATATATATGTAAATATATACTATGCAGTCATAGATACAATCAGATATGACGACACAATTGACCCTCTTGAGGAGAGGTCATATGCAAAACAGAATAGAAAACAGAATACAAAATCATTGCTTTCAAACATAGTGTTGGAAGGAGGTAAGAAAATTAATAATTCCCTACTTTGAAGGTGTAACAGAAAAATCTCCATTCCGAGGGGTAGCTGCGGGTTAAACAACCAAATGGTCACCCTTCGGGTTGGAGATTTGTGTTAATTCAAATCTTTTTTCAGTTTCCTTCCAAATTGTTTTAATAACTAAACCTGCATTTATAAGGATTCAAAATGTTATTTTTTAAAGATAAAAAAATGCAAATATATTTGTATGTTTACAAACGATTTTGGCAAGTAGCATTTTAAAAACTTTGCTAAGCAACAATCAGGATTTAGACAACTCGAACCAGAATAGTTATTTTTTGCCATAAATATCTTAATAAAAAAAAGTTAATATGTTTTTTGATAAGTAACAAAGGTTGTATTACTTCGTTATCAGAATGTGAGTATCCTTCCGGAGTCCGAACTATTGGCACTGACAATTGAGCAGAATCGGAAATTCAAGCTGATCCATGGAGGAGTAGTTCGGTCACACGACACCCTTGGAGAGAAGAAAGGTAGAAATAAATTAGGTCAAAATTTTGCAGTGATTATATTTGGGTTATTGGACATTATTAAACTAAAGATTGTTTATGAAAGATGTTTGTTCCGACGATGAAACTAATTTTCTCCCACAACCACTATTTGTTTCCTCACTCCTGACCCATACGATAAACCTGCTAGGAGTTGGTTAACACATGGACGTGATTTCATTGGTCAAGTGCTTATTATGACATCACGTAACAATGCTTTGCGACGTCATCTTCCATTGTGACGTCATTAATCACGGTAATCGTTTCCTCCCATCGGAAGCCGACAGAGTGTATTTTCAAAGGAAACATGGCTTTCCGTATAAAATATAAACGTTATGGGAGAAAAAGAACCCCAAACTCGTGATGGTAGCTTAACATGTTTATCTGACTCTCGTTAGTTAATTTTCAAATCGTAACAGTCACTCGGTAAACCTCGTGTCTTTATACAATTTGAAAATTAACTAATTCGAGTAAGATAAACATGATAACCAATCACCACCCGTTGTGGAACCTCTATTTAGAGTATAATCTATTTGCTGGAGTTGGTATATCATATACACTCGAATTGATAAACTCACATTCAGTATGGTTTGTTCTCTTTATAGACAAAATAATCTATTTTGATTTTTAAGAATGAATTTTATGGACCTTTTCGCAAATTTATCTGCTTCTGTATCGTATCTAAACTACTGCTTAGCTAAGTAATAAAATATATTATGCCAAAATATAATTACACAGCATCATATAGCGATTTCATCCTCCTACATGTATATATCGTTAGACTCATTGGTGAAGCAAGAGACCTAAAATTGGAAATAAAAATAAATCTAAACTACTGTTGAAGAGGTGGTGCATAAAAAAACTTAATTTATGAATGAAAATATATCTAATTTACAAAAAGTATTTTTTCAATAGTCTGCAACTAAGCAAGCAGACAGATCTTGACAAGCCGAAGTGTTAAATAGCTCTGTAGAGACCGTGTATCATGTTGGTTTAATCACACTATAAACATGTAAATACGTATGACTATAGAGTGTTTTCTGAGGATGAAGGGAAGTTTAATTAGATTCGATCGACGAGTTGAAGTGTAAATGGTGATAACGTCGATAGAAGGTGTAGAGTAGTTCTGAATGATCATGCATCTTTTATGGTTTTACCTGAAAAGAGTCTATGTGGTAGCTTACCTTCGAACATTAGTGCGCGATGCGTTCTCACCTTACTCCAACGTTAGGCCAATCGATCATGTAACGCTCGTGCAGTCTATCGACTTCAAATCCCGCAGAGACGCAATCAATTACTGTAACTATGTATAGACTGTAATTAAGTTTTATTTACTTCTCATCCCCGCATACCAATCATGTTTTATAAAAATAGTCATGCATGTAGTGTGAAGCACTCGTAATATAGAAAGTCAGAAAAGTAATATTTCTAAAATATAAATAATATCGGTTACTCTCTTAAAATATATGCTGCATTTTCCAATTATTGGCTAAATATAACAGGCTGATTGAATGTTTTGCAACAAAAATAACTTATCTTACGTGTGTCTTTTAAAAGAACTAGATATTTCATTGGAATTTTTGTTTTTGGTGCAAATATGTGTTTCTGTACGGTGGCTGATTGAGGATACCCACATAATTACAATTTACTTTTATCTCGTTGTAACGAGATAGCACCTTGTTATAACGACTTATTATTTCGTTTTACATATCTCATTACATATAGTATCTCATTATAACAGCTAAGTATCTCGTTATTTCGTGATAATCTTCTCGTTAAAACGAGTTGGTAACGATATAACGAATTAGTAAATATAGTTAGTCGTAATAACGAGATACTGAGACTTTATAACGAGATGAAAATATTTATTTGGATGTCCCCAATAGGCCACCATTGCAAGCACTTAGGTGACTTGGATGAAAAAGAAATCTTCGAAGCTGTTGCATCTTTAATTGTTTATTTTCGGTGAAAGGCAATGACTTCATATATACACATCTTTTATACACTATTGTGGTTTTAGTCTATTGTAACCGGATAATTCGAACCCGGGACCCTCCGAACTCAAACCAATTGAGCTACCTGGTTGTTGGCGATCGACCCAGTCAAGTTTCGTTACATTCCTCCCTCTTTCTTCAAAGTCTTCGATCCCGAAGAAACACGAGATCCTATACCACCATCCGTTGGTAGATTTCGTTAGGCACCAAGTGATACAGGAGAAAGACCTGGTTGCCGAGATTGGCCAAGCCGATATCTTCTTCACTTTTATAAACCTTGCAAAAAAGAATATCTATATGTATATAAGAACGATTGATTAAATCATGGTGAAAACTTCAATGTCCACAATTATTTTCATTGTAGAAAAACCAATAGATGCCATGCAAAGGATATTGGACTACATGAAAACGTTAGGCCTGCGTCCAGTGGAGATGATACGGGAGTTTGATAAGACTGCCAACTACCAAGTCAGCCAGAAAGATTTCATCGCAAGACTTAAGGTAAACGGGTTAAACGATTCTAATCAAAAACGATTTTAGTGTACTGCATATTCTTTCAAAACTCGCAAGGACAGCTCATCGCATGTTAAAATATTTTGCTAGTTTATATTATACAGATTTATTTGTTGTTCTTATTCCGGTTACGAAAACTAGTGATAAAGACGTTTGGAATTATATCACGAAAATATTTTGCACAAATAAGAAGCTTCAGACAATTACGGAGTTATAATATTCATGTATATGACTCTGGGGTAGCTGGCCTAGTGTACAACGGCACAAGCTATATATGCTTTGTATACATGTTTAAGTTCTAAATGATGACAATTACTGTCATATCATATGTATTATAATAAAATAATAGACCATAGAAAGCAACTGAGTTCATTCAGTGTTTCAAACACATGTGGGTTACTATGTCAACACTCAAAATCGATGTATTATGCAATATAATTGTATCGCTAGTTTTGTTAACACTTGCTATCGTAGTTTATTGGAACTAGGAATTAATTGTTGATAGCATTACCTGCGAGTTTATATAAATAACAAGTTATTCACGGTCGTACCGATGTTTATGCCTCCAAAACTCT
>JAUMHH010159904.1:0-35441 GCA_032359455.1 Chlamys rubida | reverse complement strand
TATTTCAGCCAAATCCGATCGTTATTTTCCATAAGGAGTCTCACTTGATATGTTTATGTAGTATTTGAAAAAAAGACCAAAAAAAAGTTACTTTTGCGTGATGCCCCTTTAATACAACACATTCCCTTGTAGTAATAACAAATGTTAGCAGTTGTTAATAAATGTATATATCTTAATTTAAGAAAAATCAACAGTGTATACTGATATTTATCTTACTTAATTAGGATTTTACATTTCCTTTGCGAGATAGATTTTTGTACATGCAAATGTTGTCTTTCATATTTTATCCAAATTGTGAAATATGACGTCATCAACGTGCAATAATCACTAGAGGTACTAGGTAAGGAAACGTATTTTTACAAATGTATAAAGTCTATGCAGAGAGCCAAACAAAGTAAGCATTTTCTGCACTAAACGGCACTATTTTCTATCTTAGATATCACCAGTGGTTCTGAGGGCTAAGAGAATGAAAAACAACGAGGTGTTCCGAAACACACACAAATATCGAGCCCCTCATACCGTGACAACTTTACAATACAAGACTTATATTTAAACTATGTTTTTATGTTAACCATGCCAGTTGAATTTCAACCAAAAGATTGAACTACAACCACTGGCGTATGTTTATAGGACTATGTTCAAGATACCTAACATTACGATACAAGTACTAAGGTATTTATCTAATCTGCTACTTATGAAATTATAACAATATTACATTTTGCAGTCATGAAGAAACTATAAAAAATGTTCAGACTGTATCTCACTATTAACGTCCAATCAATGTGAATATTTGTACTTTGAAGTTATTACAATATGGCACTTTGCAGTGTTTAAGAAACTATAATAAAAATGTTCAGACTGTATCTCACTATTAACATCCTATCAATGTGAGTATTTGTACTATGAAGTTATTACAATATGGCACTTTGCAGTGTTTAAGAAACTATAATAAAAATGTTCAGACTGTATCTCAATATTAACATCCTATCAATGTGAGTATTTGTACTTTGAAGTTATTACAATATGGCACTTTGCAGTGGTTAAGAAACTATAATAACAATGTTCAGACTGTATCTCACTATTAACATCCTATCAATGTGAATATTTGTGCTATGAAATTATTACAATACGGCATTTTGCAGTCATAATGGTATTATGAAAATATGCAGAGAATAATACAATATATCTTACTGCAATAAGATTGTGAAGATTTGATATAGAATAAATATGACAAGCTTAGTTTTTAGAGTTATATATGAAATCACAATTCCCCCACAAATCCATCTCCTGGATTGAGAACACCCTTTCTGACTTATATCCACCACATAGCACGTTTGACAGAGATGAATGATTTTACGTTTTCCTTGGTGGTTTTACACCATATATGTGGGAGACGATAATTTGTTATGAACTTGATGACTAACGAATCCCCACACATTGGCCTTGTTTTGACTCACTCCACATCTTTCAGGCGACCATGTAGATTTTGTTGATGAAGATATACGATGCTACCACCAAACGGTAATGACGAGGGTCCATATCCGCCCAGGCAGAATCAAAGGTAAAGAGCTCTGATGGATGAATATGGTTCGCAAAGTCAAGATTGTGTGACCTTTTTCCTTAGGAAAGTTCATGCATTAAAGGATGATTTGTCCATCATGTAATTGTGCGTTCAGACTCTTCTTAAAAACTTGTATTTAACATTCTGTAATCATTATTATTAAAACTATGAATCACACTGGTGGTATTTATAGGCATACAAGATGTTTATAAATTCAAATATGTTATTTCACAATAATCATTTCTGTTATACAATAAATACATTTCTCTTTTTCTTGTTAAGACTTAAATGCATACAAAAATCCAAAAAACAAAACGATTCATTTCAATACAACACACAAGTAGATATAACTGACGAAAATATTAAGACACTAATGACAAAGGTCAACAAGAAATATGCCACATCATAACAAAATGTTCCACGATAAAATTATTAAACAGCGAATGACTATCAGTGTTTTAATTGCACGATTAAAACCCATATAAAGTCAATGTGGTTGAACAATATGACCTTGTTGCCCTTTTCAATTATATCCAACACGTGACATGATAATGGGAGATTGTAATACATGGACCCGGTCCCGGACCTCCGCAAAGTGAGAGATGCATTTCATTGATGACATGGCCGCCGTTCTATCGCTAGATTAAAATTTATTAATTACTTACGACGGAGGCTGCAACCTTTCTCATTAATATTTTGCCTTCATTAAGGTAAGATAATTTCTATTAGAAATCCCGTTCCAGTCCATAGCGATGGCTATTATGGATTACACCAAGTGAGACGGAATCCAAAGCGTTGGTCTAGGATATAACAACTAGGGTTTTAGTAGTGTAATTAAACTTTCAGTGAACGTGTTTATGGTGTCAAAGGGGATAATTGTGATCTTATCACCTAAAATATGAACATAATTATAAGGAAGAAATCTCACTTCCTAAAGTATCAAGTGAATAATCTGTTCCTGTATCTTTATCCATAGAGGATGAGGTTCAAAAACATATGTAGCATTAACGTATAAACTACCAATACACACGTATGTCTATATATTGTTGTTTTATCTTAGGTGATAGGTTAATTAAAAAAAAAGCTTTCTAACAATTATAAATATAAAAAAAAGATGAGTTAATTACTTAAAAGCCAATTTCGGTGTTCAACCATAAACTATATCGATAGGTTAAACACAATATTTAAAGAAACATTTTGTTGTTACATTTTATTCCATATAACTTCAGGATATTGCTAATATGCACACATCATCGAGCATTAAATTCGAAACATATGAAATCCTTCTGATAAGCTGTAGAACTTCCTCGTTTCTGAGGTTTTCTGAATATTTACTTCAGAATCTACTAACTTATATGTTAGCTTTCCGGATTGCTTTTCATAACAAAAACAATAAATCTATCTCTATCGTTCATACAAACATTAACAACATAATAACTATACAATATGATTTTTAATATACTGTTTCAAACAAATAATGAACATATTTTTAAAGTCAAAGTTAAACCAGGAAAACAGTGAATACATTTTTAAAGCTAGACAGACATTGGCGATGTGACCAAGACTTTGAATAGCACGTATTTAGTAGAGATTGATCAGCTGTTTGGTATGACGGATGGGACGGCGTGACAGGCCAGGCCTCGTATGTCAAGCGTGAATGCGGGTGTTTCTGTCAGGTACTTCTACATATGTACGTACCCGGGTAGCTTAGTGTGGCGTCAATGGGTTCGTCAGGCTTCTATGAAACCTCTTACAAAACATAGACTTTTAGGAATTTGATCTTACGCTCACTATCAGAATGACATAATTCAATTAAATAATTGTATCGCTCATTCATAGTTACATGGTAAGTTGAAGGCAAATAACAAAACAACAAATCTACAAAGAAACTGCAAAGTGAACAATATATAAACTTACAGAGAAGCAAGGACCACACTCCTCAGTTCAGGTGACTGTCTTATGAATAAACACGATATAGACCTACCATATGACCATTTATTAATTATGATAACATACCGTATGCTAATTTATGAAATTTACGAAATGTTATAGATATTATTCATTATCAAACTGGTATATAGACTTACCATATTACCTGACATATTACTTTTTATTGTTTGTGATATTGTGTGTAATATTTAGTGTCAGAGAAATAGACAACAACGTTACTTTCCTTCACATCATTAAGTACATAAAAATAAGCGGAGAAATATAAACGACTCACTATTGTTGTCTTCAATATTTTGGTTATGATAAGGCTCATCATGTTTTGCAATCTACTGTAATAATTCTACTCGAAATGATGAACCGGTTATCACAAAACAATATATATAAGGAGTGTATTATGAAAAATCATGATAATTTTAAACAGAAATGCAGTAAATTTGACACAAAACAAATGTATCAGATAGTGTACCTTTGTTTGTAAAGCCTATGTAGATTAAAAAAATAACAGACATGCAATGCCGATAAATGCTTGATTGAATTAGCATATTTACGTAAATATCTATCTGATGTAGAGAATGAGTTAAGGACGCAATGGAACAGAACTAAGTGACCCACATACAGGATTAATGAAGATTCGTTCGAATTATGGTACGGCAAGAACGATTTGTTTGACTAATATGATTCTATCTATTTAATTTATAAGATTAAATTATTCTTCCTTTGGAATTTATTGACGCATAACCTCGTCGGGTGTATGCTGATTATACGTATCTAGCCTAACCCGATTTTCGATTTTCCTTGAGGCACACACACAAACCCCTATTCTGCCTTTATAGCTTGTTACATCTACGCCTCATATCGATTTCATTTGATTTCTTGTATCTGTCGAATTAAGGGGATTCAAATGAAATTTAAGAAACCGACTTCTTTATCATGGCAATTTGTATCAAGTAGTTGGTCATTTGTGATACCCAAAATCAGCAAGGCGTCACATTTAACGACTGTGTTTGGCGCGTGACAATCGCGTGAAGATGGAGTATAAATCAAGGGTCGTGTGCTGCTCATGATACATTGACCATCGTTAATGGTTTGTAGCAATTCGTTTTTTTATTTCCACAGACGTTCGTTTACCTGCTCATACAAGGAATACAATATCATGATTACCTGGCCAAGAACATGTACCGCAAATGACTCCCCACAGTGCGGGTGGAGGACCTGATTCTACAGGGTGGCGAGATACACGACAAGTTTAATATGCAGTTAAAATAAGAGACTAGTCATAATTGCTATAGCGTCGTGCTACTCAGGAGATCTGACAGGAGCAGTTAATGAGTCATTTTATATGTGGCTCTCCGTTAGTGACTTCCTATTAGTAATATCAATCAGCCATTTGGGATTCCACACCACGACTATAATAGAATACCCTTGAAATATCTTCACATTCGTTTCCTTTGTTCCTTATGTTATATCAATTGAAAGCATTCGAGTACTCTAGATCTTGTTCAGACAAATACCAAACACGAAAGTGAAACAATTATGTTGATAGCATGCTTGTATAGAGCCCCGTACGTAATGGACATCGCTGTGCCGTTAGTACACAGGTAACAGGCACTACCACTTATCTGACACATCTAGTACAACCTCTTAGTCGACCTATTAGATTACAATTAAAAGAATCGCCGTACCCATTGTGAGTACAAACAGCGTGGTTTATATACAATAAGATTCCAATAACAACAGACCAGTCTGAGATGTAGAATTATGTGAATGATTGTGGTATTTGAAGTGGACTATTTTTAAACTCGAATTTGACCTTGCATGGTCAAGGGACATCTTATAACACTCCCATCCGGTTATAATATAAATATATTTTGATTTGAGTTTTATATTTGATTGGATACCCATCCCAATAATATCTTAAGAATCATAATATTTGTTATTGTATTGAAAATGAAACAGATATGGAGTGGTATATATTTAGTAGCACATACTTGGGAATGTTCAATAAAGCATGGTATGTGTGGTATTTAATCTGTTCACCTGCTATTGTACATTGTGTGTTAAGGTACTGGCCATGTTTGCTTACGAAGTCGTACTGTTGTTTATATACAAGGATAAGTTCTTTTTGCTTTTTGTTCTTCTTATCACCTGTAGGAAAACAAAAGGAACCAAAATTAAAGTTTCAAATTAATTTCAATTTTGAACTTTTTTGAAATTTGTATTTTAGAGATATATCTTATCATTATTGTGAGTGGAGTCATTTTCAGACATTAATTTAATTGTTAACGATCATGATATTTTGCTGTTTACTTTGTTATTATGATTTATGTACAACTGACAAATTCTACATGTATGAAACGTGCCAAATAGCGCAATGGAAAGTTTCTTTCCTTGGCTTTCCCCATCGATACACTAAACTTTTCTTCGCATTTCTAGCGATATGCTTACTTTACGTGTCCCCGAGGTTAACTGCTACCTTTTAACTGAAAGTTAGAAAATATTCTGCTCTATAAAAACAAATTGTGAAATTATAACATAATAAGGGTGTGCATGGCACCTTTACTGATAACGCAGCATATCTATATATGTTCCGGAACACTTAAGATGTTGATTTTCATTCTTTTGACCTTAAGTCCCCACTGATTTGTCCGCAATGGACTAAATGACAATACGGTGTAGTAGGCGATTACTTTCAGTTTGTCCTGCTTGGTATTTCTGATTTTTTTTTATAACAAGTATGAAAAGAATTCAGAAAGGTCACAGGGCATATAAGGGATACATTACCTACAAAAAGCGGTGATATTTATAACACATAAACAGATAAGCTTAATAAAGATATGTGCCCTTTACCAGCTTGGTATATACGTCATTACGACAACTTATAGCAGCCCTGATATGTCAGATTCAGAAAACCTTAAACTTACTACGCTGAGTCACGTTTTGGTCACTCCATTCACAGTTAACCTTTGACACAGAGGTGGACCAGATTTGGACCCCAGCATTCGTCAAACGGGCGTGACAGAAATACTTTCCACTGGTCAAATGAAGATCATTTGTCTCTCGGATTTCTGTTCTCCCTACCACCACCAACATAGACACCCATTTGTCTAGAGTGACGATTAGGAGTCTGACAACACTATTATGGCAGGTGGGAAGAGCGTTACTCTACACATATATACAATATAAAGATATTGTACAAATCGGTCTATGCACCAGTGCAAAGATAGGAAATACAACTGTTGGGAATACAAATTAATAAAAATATAATGCGTTTCAGCATAACAAAATTGTGGTTTGGTCTGATCCCAGAATTATATTTATAAGATTTTGTAATTTCAATTTTGCTATGTATTGTTTTATACAAGGTGTTACAATTGGTGTCCAGGTCACGCTATTACTATGTTTCTAAAAACTTTTAGTGTAAACATTTGCAATGCGTGGTATTTCGATTAAATGCTTGTCAGTATTTCTATTACCGTTTGTTATCAGCAACCTTTGTCAGTATTTCTGTTACCGTTTGTTATCAGCAACCTTTGTCAATTTGAGACGGGTGTTATCCCGGCACCACATCTGGAGCAAGAAATACGTACCCTGATTTTGCTTGAATGAGCGTCCATGATGTTCTCCCTCGTTTTGATGTGTCGTTAGTTCTTACTTTTATCAATTTGTATCGCGACTGAGTTTGGCTTTGGTCTTTGTGTATTGCCAAGGTGGTACTCTTGTCTACTTAACTTTAACGAACTTTACAATTTTCGCTATATTTTATATCGCTGCCGTTAATATTTCTTCTTTAATTCTTTACAAACTATATGTGGATCTGCCAAATAGTTTAAATCAATCCCAGTGAAATTAACCCACTTTACGATAAAATAAGGAATTATTTTAAACGTTTTTTTTCAAATCAAGGCTTCAGGTCCCGTTTTTATATTACCATACTAGTGTATCTTTGGTTTTCCATTAAAATGATTTCATCAACCACTTTCTGTTAATGACAGGTCATACGATATCTTTTAAATAACTTAATATAATAAATTATAACACTCAAAGTAATTAAAGAGAGAAATTATATGATGTTGCAGAAGATGGTGAATTCTTCTATTCCATCTTGACGACACAGATGGTTTTAGGTTTAGACTGCAGGATCAGATCGCCGCGATAGTACCACATAGGACATCGCCAGAGGCTGCTGCTGCTGCTGCTACTGCTGAGGAAATTGACATTGGGAGAGGTCAAAGGTTAAATGCGAATACATGGGGAGCTGATAGGATAGTGCCGATATTGTAATTGTGGCATTGCCCCGTTATAGCTGTAGCCATGGGACCACGGTACAGCTCTCCGACGCGGGAGGGACGAAAGAGAGTCAACACTAGCCGCGTGCAACATATGTTACCGTACACATGATCCTGGGACGAGCAAAATTTGTCATCCAAGTGCCAACATGTCATCAACGTATGTGTACAAACGACACCGATTACACATCAGATCACACGCTGTATCTTATGTAGCTGCTGTGTAGCGTCGATGATAATCCCATGCTTGTGGTTACAAGTAGTTTATACAACATGAACGATAAGACAAAAATATCTACATTCGTCTATGACATCCTCCTGATAAAGGATTATTAGAAAATATTACAGAGATGCGTTGTTGTTTGTATTGACGTCTTCGTCTTTATAACCTGTATCAGTATTTGTCCAAAGTAGTCGAGTTCTCTGTTTATCTATCCCTCGTTAACCCTACATGTATCACTCTCCAATCAGGACTTTAGGGGACAGATTGATATTAAAATCAACCCTCTGAATGTCAGGTATCTGTCCTATAGGTATATCAATTGATAAAAGTGTTATGTTAAAACTATGCATAACACTTATAGATATAAACCAACGTTTGTGCAATTTAAATTCCATTGTCATGTAAAAATACCTGTATATCGCTGAAATTATTTTAATGAATTTGACACCTGCGTTAACATAGATATGATTTGAAAAGGTACTGTCCGTCAAAATAGTTGTCAGCTAAATGTTTATTCAAACAACCGGAACACAACAGTAACGCACTGTTTGATCAGTGTCAATATCAACCTTATATGTTCACAACACCAATCCAAGTCTTTCATTGAAACAGATTTTCAAGGTGTTGATAAATGCCGGAGGCGGAGACGGACCTCCTCATACAACATCCCTGTTTTCTATTGATTTATATACTCATTTACCGGCGATAAAATGAGCTGCTTGGTGCTTTCGATTGTTGCTTGATTATATACGTCAGACTGGAAGGAAGTTCCACAGAGTAGTTACTAATATCGACATATACATTGACAACTATATTTCCGTATTCATTTATATTAAATATTATAAAAAGTCATTAAAATAGGTGAATTAAAAAAAAATCCTTTTTATTTTTGCTACCATATTTCTATTTTTGTATACATTTCCTCTTTTAAGAGTTGACTTTAAAATTTCCGATTACATGACATTTTATATATGTTACATAGTAATAAAGGTGACGCTCAAAAGAAATATCAGTTTGTATACTCAACTGCGACCGTAGTTGATTAATTTGAATCGGCATTGCGCGTTTGTGTTTTCCCAAATGATGAAGCGTTTAATTGATTTGGAGGCTGTGCATATTTTATTCGTGTGTAGCGGATGTTGAACAAGGCGATCAAAGACAATGCGATCAGAGTCACAATAGAGGGGACACGGAAACGTCAACCACAGCCAAGGCCCTGCCTGGAAGACCTGACTACGAAATAGGTTTCATCCAATGGCTTTTAGCTATCATCATCATGTTCAGAATATATTATACAAAGTGGAAACGGTTTATGAAGTTGAAACTCAAAACGCGTATATTTTTTTTGTCTAACGTTTACATAAACTCTTATATATTTGACACAAAATAATTAAGAATTCTGAGTCGTGCAGGTTACAAGTAAGATAACGTGTCATATTTAATTTTGGCTAAAGTAATTAACTTTTCTTCCAAATATTCATGTTTCAATGCAAGCGTTTGAAAAGTCATTGGTACGAGTAAAACCTACTTTGATACATTTATTTCTTACATTGTTCGATAGGTAAATGTTTTCTTGTCAGGAGGTTCAGGATGAGCTCAGTTTCTAAATAAATACGTCTCTGGTTCTCATCATGTTTACAACATTTGTACACAGGTTACCTATGAAACAGATTGTATTTGCCATAGGGGACAATGCTGTACGAGGTCATAGATAAATGACGGTAAGTTAGCCGGACAATAGTTCCGGTCACTTATGGAATGAAAAGAGATGCCAGATGTGAGTGGACCTGTCACTGTCGTATCTGTTATAATCTAACGAGGCACACCCTACCAGGTGGGTCCGTATTACAACTGCCTCTAAATTTAATATATATAATGTTTAATAAACAAATGTTAAATGTTGTTTTGTAGATTGTAATTAAAAAGACACTTCCTATATCTCCTATCCTATTGTACATTTTTAATACAAAAGCCATATTTTACTCGCTTTTCAAACAAAATTTTCCTACGATGGCAAATTGTCTGACAATCACAGCATGTATACACTTACTGTCCATTGAGGTGTCGTCCGTGAATTTATTATTATCAGAAAACAATACTGACGATGTGCATTCTTTTAACTTAAGTTTTGTTTGTTTCATAATCAAGTTCTTCTCGTATTTCAATTTATGAATTTTGTTCTAAAATGCACAGATACATATCACCTTTTAGATGTTGAATATAATTCTGTTGTCTTTGGATTACTGCACTGTCAACTCATTTGTTTTTGAAATACTGTAATGTGAATTCATTTACGTTTGAATACATATACTATCAATTCATTTGTGACAGTTAATGACACCATTGAATAATTTCAATTAAAATTTTAAAAAACTCGAACCATTACAAAATAAATATTTAACTGTCGTCACATACTAGAGACTATACTGTCGTCACGTACTAGAGAATACACCATTGTCACACAATAGATAATACAGAATGTAAATAGGATGTGAATGGCCATCTCACTGATAATCAACTGTCATCACATACTAGAACCACAGATAATTATTTGTGAACCGCTTTGAGACGACCTCCGAACTAGGTTGTGACAAAGCGGTCTATAAGAACTTCTAATTATTTTATTATTATTATTAGAAAATAAAATATCGTCAAACAATAGATAATACAGGATGTAAATATCCATCTCACTGATAATAAACTGTCATCACAAAATGCTACAAATACCAACGTCATACATAGTAGTACACAGCTGGGGGTATTGATGTTAATATGATAAATTATGTTTTAGTTTTAAGGGAAATTTTATGCACAGCTGTTTAATACATTTTTATTAAATGTATTTTATACCTCCATATACGGCAACATACCTTGGTAGACGCTCTGACACAACTACACGGATTTTTCGTTTCTAAATTAATATCCCATTGTTTCCAATTCGATATTGCATAATTCATTTAGTATTTTATCTACTTAATTGTAAGGCCTGTCCGATCAGCTGTTTCGCTGTAAGTCTATTTATGTTTTAATCTGTCAATTTGCTCCGCTCATCAAACCATTAAGGCAGTGTGTGGGGATCCACCAATGGTACAATCATATCCGTCAAAACCTTAATTGAAAATAATGGATCGATTCATTTCACCCTTTCCTGTTCCGATCATGACACAAGCTAAATAGATTTATTTTAATTGAGAGTCAATTAGCCCGTTTGTGTCGTTTTACATATGTAGCATGCTATTGGCAAGAATAACGTTTTTTTTTTATAACAGTAGCTATACCAAACGCCTATTACTATGTATTATAATTTGGTTTTATCACATAGAAAAAATAATAATTGAACTCCATGATTTCCTATAGAAGAGTGCACTAATCCGCTAGCAGAAACAGTTAATGATGACACAGGTTAAATATTGTTTATTACCTGAATATCACACATCGAAATTTATAATTGTGAATTAAAATTTTAACCAAAGGTATATTTGATATAGAGAGACAAATAACAGAATTTTACTGCAGATTTCACAGTTCTAAAATATTACACTTTATTATTTTCACCTTGGCAATTATTATTCGATAAATAAATACAATATTTAAAAATGAAATTACATTTTAGTATAAAAAAATATTTTAAGAGTATGTTTGAAATAGAATAATAATAAAAAAAATATTCAAGTAATATTTGAATCTAGTAATAAAAAGATATATGACTGGTTCAAAATATCAGCGCTATTTTATCATAATAGACTCAATGACAATATTGATAGGGTGTTTCGAAATTATAATTTCACCATTTTTGAGTAGAATACATTTTCGAATATTTTTTTTTAAAGTACAAGAGATAGTAAAATTCAACACTACTGAATCAAAGTTAGAAATCAAAAGTTTTTTCAATGGCTTTTTACCCGCTCACTTTCACCAAAATCATAACAAAATGTATTTTCATTAAGTGTTAATTTGAATCCACAATTTTCGAGTGCTAGCTTTATATACTTTCTCCTTATTTGTATTACCTCTTGACATTATTTTGTTGAGGTAAGCTCACTGCCGACATTTTGCGAAAACATAAACAATACCTGACGAGCTAAGAACACCTAGGGCAATGCTTATACCAACAACTTGACGGAAATTAATATCAAAATTAAAAATACATGCTATTCGTTTAAGTTTCTATTCGTAATTACTAAAAACAATTCTTTAATACCATTAACTACTCCGTTATTCAGAATTGTTTTTCTTACATATTACTTACTTTGCAAGGAACAAATTAAAATCCAGTAGTTGCATTTTTAGAACATTTTATAAATTTTCCGAAACTGTCAATTACTGGTGAGTTAAAGTGACAACAGTGTGTTTGTATATGTGTCCCAGTGTTAAGCATGTGACATGATGGTTGTAGCGTATGACACATTTCCCTTCAGGTAAAAACAATTAAAGCACAAACATGGAACATTCGTTTTCCTTCAATTATTCATTTACAGCGTATACCTAGTTGTATTGGTCTTTCTGAAGTATTTACAAAGTCTTTGTAATTTCCACAGGCGTCCTGAGAACTCTGTAGCAACAAAGATCTATCCGATTCAGGTCTGGGAACTTTCGGATGATTACATTGATAAATCAGGAAGAATTAAGAAAGGAATGGAAATCCAAAACGCCGTGTATGAAAATCCCTGCAGTCTTATAATTTAGTTCTGACTTCAAGTAGGCCTAAAGGTATGGTTTCATGTTTTAATGCAAAAAGTAGCAACTTTTGCTTAAATTCCCTTGAAGCAAGTGTGTAAAGAAATATTAGTAAACAAATCGTGTAAGTTGCTAATTTTGTCGGATTTGCCTTCCAGTATTGTCAGCACCTGGTGGGTGAAGTGGCTGGATAGAACACCAAAGTTTCGCCAAGGGGAAATGACGGGTACAACAAAAATGTCGGAAAAGTAAGAAGAATGTTAACTTACCTGCCAGGGTGAATTCGATTCGATGGCCAGGAACGACATCACAAGCTCCTGCCTTGGGGAACTGTGGTTCTTAGACTGGCCTGGCTACCTCCTCAGGCTTCTACTTTCACTCTGCAATGACCGATCAATGAAAAATCTCAAGTTTTGATTCGCCCAACGTATGAACCAGTATAGTGAAGGGATGTTCGGATGCTTCGAGCTATCTCCTTTAACATAGATAGCAGCTTGTACCCCGGACCGCACAATCAACGCAATAATATCCTTTTGTTCTCCTAACCTAGAGCATATATCTAAAGTCTGTTATCATGTCTAATTGAAGGTGATTCCGATTCAAATTAGGTTTTTTTGTCGAGTTTGACAATGAGGCTGATGATTGGTTCACAAGTTCTGTGCTAACTTGTGGGTGTTGCCATTCGTGTAAGTCTACCTAAACGGTTCTGTTATGCATAATAAATCCACTACGGAACACGTGTTTAATCAAGCGTCGTGCCTCCTGCTCTCGCGGTGTGATAACGGCAGTGCTGGACGGTATGAGCTCTCTCATTCCTATATACATCCGCGTCAGGGATCACAGCAATAATTTTCAACGGACATGCAGCATTGTGCTATTAGAAAAGGAAACTCATCAATTGTTTTTATTGAGAATTAAGCAGGTACATCTTATTGGATTTACGACGTCATTCATTAACATTGAAACTAATAATTAATGATGATGATGATGATTATTATTATTATATATATAAGTAATATATTCTCAAACACTATTTCAGAATAGAACGGATTTATTATCATATTTCTCAACTTGGTGAAATAAATAACTTTTTTGAAATATAGATAATGATAGATAAGTTTACCTGCTGAGTGGTATGGAGTAAGAACTAAGCTTACACTGATATTCCGTCACTTGACCAGTGTTTAAGTAGTAAATAACGGACACCACTGCTACATTATTCCCAGTTGTCGTATTAACGTCGACAAGTGTATTGGTGTAAGTGAGAGAATCGAATGAACACTACAATGATTTTCCGGTTTAAAAGCCTGACCGAGCCACCACTAAACCCAATAGAAAACAAGAAAGAATAAATACGACAAATAAAACGTGGCAAACGGGGATGTGTAAGGGGCCATTTAACGGACGGATACATCTATTCAAACCTTTTGAATTGATTTAATAGAAGGGGGAGTTCTATCACTCAGTCGAAGTTTGTTTTCCCCTCAAATTACAAAAAGATAACACCAGAAGTAGTTCACCCGGTTTTCACCGGGAATTTAAGTCGTGATCATTATAGGTAAGCAGGCACAAAAAAGTATAGCTACCGTTCCGTCTTACGAGAAACTGCAAGCCGTCTCAATGACGGGGAAACGACGGCAAAGATCTCCGCGAATTGATGACAGCCATGTAATAGGATACCAAATTGATAATTACAAGTAATTCCTAAATTTCATTTTCCTATCAGAAGTGCCGATGAAGCATGACAGCGGATCAGCATCATCTGTTCGGTGTAATTGTATGTTCTCACTTATCCAAACTAACCATAAAAGAGATGAAATTCAAAAGTTTCACTAGGAAAAGTCAAAATGTCAATTACACTGTTCCGACACACAATTTATATTTGGGGACACACCATGACATTTTAGCGTACTAGTAAAGTTTCACAACTAGTAACATAAAACAACATTTATTTTAACTTAAGCAAAATAAAGCAGGTTTTTAACTTCATATATATCATCGATATCCACAAATATTTATTTGTGAACCTATTTATGCAACCTAAACAAAATCAAAAAGTATTTTTCTGCTTCATAAGTATGTAAATGGTATCCAATTTTTTATAACATACTAAAACAAGGGAATTACAAAAGATATTATTCTTACCTGAAATATTATTACAAATAATTAGATAGGAATGTTATTCTATTGGACACAAGTATAACTAAATAATACAATAGATTGCACATGGAAACATATTTAAATCGATCCATAATATCAAACATTAATGTGTGTATCCTACTGACATTTATATTAAACTTAAACTTTCCGTTCATGTCATAGAATGCGCTTTTAAAAGTATGTTATAGTTTGTTATGAATTAATATATCTTTAATAATGAGAGCAATCAAATTTAATGATTGATCATGTAACAATAGAAAGAGTAAATGAAACAAAAACGTCTTTTAAATTTGATATGTCATATGTGTTATAAATTACAAAAACATCTTAAGTTTGATCAGTGAAAATTCCGAAAAGCTACAGTTTATATTGCACAAACGATTATGTAGTTCGTAGCCGACATATAAAGGTAAACATCAAAGAGTAATCACACACGAGAGAAACCATGACAAACGATTCCTCAGATGCAATGCCAGATATCATAACAAATATGAAAGAAATGTGAAGACGTTACCTCGGGTGGAAGAACACCTTAGTTATCTGTGCCGCTCTGCTTTGTCTGTGCCGCAGGTAACGATATGGTTCGTATTGTTTTGATGCAGCCCGTACTATGCCGAAGGGAAACGGCGCTTGTTTGTATATATATATTGTCCTGCGTCACCTCTCGTCTCATTGAAGAACCCTGCAGACAAAGTTAACATAATGATGAGGCTCTATGCAGTGTCTTTACACGGTGTTATTTGAAAAGGGGAGGGTCTATATTTATACGTCAGAACAAGTATATGGCTTAGCCTTATGACGTTAGGTCATACCAACAGTGTTTATATTACTGTATGTGTTTAGACATTTTTTGTGTGTGATCAACCATAGTGCCTTCACGAATACTTTAATTTGGCAATTGTGAATATGACATAATTCTTTGTACATATATCTATATTCTTGCTAACACATATTTTTGGAATTATAAATCCCATTTCTTGGGTAAGTACATATTTTACATGTTTCTTAATTGTGTGTAATAAACGAGTCTATGTTTCTGTTTCATAGCCTTGGTTATACAGACACGGTATCACTTTTAATATTTTCCCTTTTAATATTGTTTAAATAAATTTGAAAAAATAACAAAATTAATTGTTATCATCACTTTATATTGCTGCAACATTAAATGTTGATGGTTTGGTTTAATTCTTTGCAGATATGTGCATACGAAGAAAACAAATCTAATTTTGGTACACCAAAAGATATATGAGCTGAAATAGTATACAGGAAAAAGAAACTGCATTTTGTTTATAATATAATTCTCGTGACAACTAAACTTTCCTGACATCATGGTTTTATTTTAAAGTATAAGCTTTCCACAATGTCTACGTAAATGAAATGATGATTACTCATACGATTTGAAAAAAAAAGTTAATATAAATAAGGAAGAATGTTTATAAAATTTCAATCGCGAACACTTTCCTTTTCAATAATCACTTTACCATATATCATAATTGTATCATATCCTTATTTTTCACGGTTATTGTACACTTTTTGTGGCTGAGTATCTCTTCTGACAGATTATTACTGTTGCGTTTATTACTTTTTTAATTAAAAGTGTAAAATTACTATTCTTTAACAAACTTTATTTGTTAACATTTACCGACAAGAAAATTAATGTAATTTACATACCTAATTGATAATCTTTTCTGTAGCTGTACTTCATATGTATATGCAAAAATAGAAATAGGAAATACAGTTATTCAATATTAATTCGACGATTCGTCTTAATACTATAGTCATATATACATTCATTGTATTGCAAAATTATATCTTACTGAATTATATACGTTTGAATAAACTTTAGATTCTGACAATCCAACCAAGAAATTGCCTTTCATTTCCTTTCTTTGCTCACGACCTTAACATTCCTTAATATTTACCAATATGCTTCCTTATCCGTTCTATAATAATTTATTTTATTCCGTCTTTTGCGGGAGAATGTGATTTGCTATAACTTTATTATCTTACTCCTTGCAATGAATTGTTCTGTCTTAGGAAAAAAATAAGCCTTTGGCAAACTAAATTTCTGTCTTTTAAGAGGCAATAGTTTTAATCATGGTTCCATCGTTCGATGCCGGTAACCTGGTTCTGTTGGATTAATGTTTTGCCTCGACATGGGACAGCAGACTGACTCTATTGATCAATCAACCGGTTCTACAATATGGCGTCTCGTCTCCGAGAAAATGATCATGAAAAACGATGCTCTGACGATGGCCTTCTGTGCAGCGAGTATTCGCAGAATGACAGCGCAATCAGAATTCGATGCCAAGCAGGTGTCAAACCAAGCGGCCACTGACTTGCCGACAATGACCCCGATCTCTATTTGACACTGTGCCAAAAAGTCTGCCAACACTAGGATATACTGCATAAACGGCACGGATAGCGATCCGAAAGAGGGTAGTGGACTGTAGAAATATTGGTCACTTAATGAGTAAGATAAAATATCATTGTGTAATTATTAGTATTTCTGACAGTACGCACATACTTACATTTTACTTTTGTTTGTATAGACCTTATCAATTTATTGACATGAAAAGAAATTGAAATCGTAGTGTTTATTATGTCTTGTTGTAACAAATTGTTATGCATAATCTGATATCTTTTGTATTTATATATTAAAATATACAACCATGTCAAGACTGCACATTTCGGTCACAATTCTTTCAGTTTAGAAGGAAATCGAGAATAATCCAGTATGCAAAATAAAGTTGAATGAAAGCAGTCATATTCAACACAATAACTCCTTATCATTGAATCCTATTCACTTTGTGTTGAACATAACAATGTATTCACCAAGTAATAAAATACCTTAATGCCGTGCCTTTACAATTACTAAATAATAAAATAACAATTAACACCTAAATAAAACAAGTTGGATGTTTACACCAAGATAGAGCTCCACAAGTCGACATTTTGTGGTTTTCGTTCCGTGACAAATACGCAGAGCGGTAATGCACCCAACAAACCACCGTTACTAACCAACTCAGTTACTGAATATCATAAGTTATAACATCTTTAGGTTTTTATTAGGTGAAGTTTTGAAGGCCCCGAACGCACTAAAAATAAAGCCACGACAAAAAATATCTGCTTTACAGTATTTACCCTAACTTCATTGTAGCTTAAATTCATTCTGACACCCTTTACACGAAATACTACTTGCAAAGAAATAATTTAGTAAAACAATTAAAATTGTGTATTCTTATGAAGGGGTTGCAAAGGCAACATCGGTGCATGTGTTTCGGGACACTTTAAACATTGATTTTTATTCTTTTGGCCTTTAGTAAAAAACTTTTTATTTTTTAGGCTTTCTACATCGACAACTATTCATTAAATAGGTGCCTCGTTATTTCGAGTTTCTAGTGATCGGTGTTGAATTGCTATTTACGTTTGTGTCGAGCAATACTATTTTATGTCTGTTTTCCGCCAAATTTGTGTTGAACTAACAACATTTTTTATGTTTAAAACCCTCCTGTTTGATTTGAACATATGTATTTAAAACCATTTTACCTACAACAGATTTGCGGTTTTATGTTTGCTTTACAATTGATTTATCTATATATATATATAAATATACAAAATCAAATTGTTATATCAACATTATATACGTGAGATACAAAATCGTCATAAGATCGAAATATACACATACATATTTGATTCGCTTTGTGCAACATATAACCAGACTTTAGCCAACGGCAGGTTAAGTGGAGGCAATCCTGGTACTGATTAGGAAACTAGAAATATACCATCCTTGTCAGTATGAATCCCAAGAGGTTAGTTGTACCAGTCCTAGACTCTATATGGACAAAAGCAATCGGGGTGAAATATCTTTGGCTTAAGGACACAGCCACATAGGTCACCCAGAGATTCAAACCTGTGACCTCAGCACACTTTGTCTTTATCCAAGGAGTCGACGAGCTGGCATATATATATATATATATTTCTGTGACCAAATAGTGAAGTACAGACAAGTAGTATATGTAGGTTCAACTCGTGTGAAATATAATTAATAATTAACAATCTTAAGGTGTGTAAACGTCAGGTATTCCTGTCTTAGTCGAAAGGAAATGCGAAATGAATGTGAAATTTGATATCTTGAGTCTTCCTCGATGGTCTTCGAAAGGAATTTTACATTTTCGAAGCAGCATACGAGAATATATTCAAATTCTGGCATATTTGCAAATTGTAATAGACTACTAAAAAGTCCACCAGTATATAAGACAATCAGATACAGATATAATAGTAAAATAATGGCAATGTATCAATTAAAAAAGCTCAATTATCTCAAACAACCATCTCAGATGGATGGTCCTAAATCGATTATAATAATTACGATTAAATGATTACCTTTTCTCTGTCGATAGTTCATCTCGCGTAAGAAATCGTTTCCCCAATCTGAGAAGTTTTCCATTCCCTGATACCAGCATCAGGATGACATTAAGACAAAAATATATCTCATTAATTAAGGGGCTGACGAACCCACTCGTTCACACTCTTTAAACTCCGACTGTTTCTGGATGCTTTTGCAAATAAATGTAATAAAAATGGTTAAAAAAAACAGCAGGCAGCTTCCTGATACTGGGACTCACTTGCCACTTAATAAAAATAAGACTTGGGATTGCTACGTGACTAGATGTTAACCTCCATGTTTGTTTTAATCAACTCTGTCCCCAGGCAACAAACAATAGCGAATCGGGAAAGCGACCATTCAATAGGCCAAAAAGCATACTTAAACACGAATAGTATTTTTTGTTTTCAATTTGGCAATACAATCTTAGTCTTAGCTTAAAATAGATGAAAATTGTGTAATTTCAAGAACGAAAGAAATTGCTGACGTAACTATAAGGAGCTAAATGTGTTGAGCCAATTGAAATCTGACATACATTCGCGGGCATTCCAACGGAGGTGGTCAAATGTCATTTCTTCTTTCTGGTCATAATGATTTTTTCTCATCAGTGTCTGCAGACAAATTGCTAAGAACAATAAACTATGCAATTATACGAATAGCTATAAAATCACATTTCAGAATTGCACAGTACGTAAACTGTAGGAATTAGTTTCAGAAAGGACAATGTGTAATTATAAAATTTACATTATTTGAATGGTTACTTAATGATAAATTGCTAGTTATAAGTTTATAATATAACTGCATGGCTATTCCTGGCTAGCTAACGATTGTTTAAAGACAGACTGGATAGTAACACCTTCATTAGATGGTGAATAAATTGCATTTGTCAACTGAAATGGTATAATGTTACTTTTTGGTTATCGTGTTGTTGATTGAATCATAGCTACAATACTTAATAGATTAGCTGTTTAATTATTACACAAGATGTCTAGTGTAACTGCGTACACTGCTTATAAGTAATGGTTATCAGGTATGTACGTGTATATGCGTTCTCCTGACGATACATTAGTTAACCAGGGTTTATATCAGAGGACTTTTCATCTACTCTGAAGAAATTTCCCTATAGCCACCATCAATTGGCCATTTCACTGGCCATCATCCTTTAAGATATATTTAAATGATGGCCTAAATATATATACAATTTTAACTGGAAACTTCATGACGGGTGCCACATGTGATAGAACACACGCTTATCCTTCTTGAGCACGTTTATATCTGTTCTCCTCTGTTCTGTGGTATTGTGTATGAATGTCGACTTTGAGCTACGTTTTGTAGACGTTGTGATATGTGTGTTCCTATTCACTTCAATGGAATGAAAGGAAAAGATTTCAAAACATCACAGAATTCTTACCAACATTCTTGCGTACGTCACATGATAGGTACCTCTCACTGGTTTTTGGTTTTGTTCGTTTGTATTCACTGCACATATCGTTTTTATAACACATTATCATCAGGGAAGACAAATGTTACTCTATATATACACTATTTTCGTTGGTTTTAACACGCGTTGAATGATGTATTTCTCAGAATTCATTGTACAGTTCCACTTTTGGTTCATATATAACTTATATATATAACATCAGAGTGTATATACATATAAGACAGTAATGTAACATCACATATCTATCACCGACAAGCTCCATACAAATCCGTTGACACCCACAACTTGAGACAATATTGATCGAAATCCCGCTAGGGCTACAGGGTGGAACATTGGCACGTGGGATAAGCTAACCGCACCTAAACAAGATTAACACCATGTACACCAATTTTACACGTCTCGTCTTACGCCGTGAAAATCTCGTTTGTGCCAGAATGCTAAAAAAATAAACGTAATATATATCCTTGTCAGTCTCATGGTAAACTGATTCCTTTAGATCTGTAGATATTTGTGACAAGCGCAAAACGGATAAATTAAAGACTATTTAAATTATGTGAGTGATGACTAGGACACGTAAGATTAGAACACCCAAACAGTGCGAGATGATTTATCATCGGTATGAAGACATTGAAATACTACCCCATCAGCAAACAAACTTTGGAATGCCTGCTGTCCAGTGTACGTCAAACGCTCGAGAGACCCCCTGTCGAATCATTGTCAAACATCTTCAGGACACCGAATCGAAGCATTGTGGACGGCGGAAAATCGTTTGCCATTCTTCAGTCAAATATAATTAAACCGTTACAGTATTTTTTTGGTATGATGTTTTTTGAAAGTTAATACTGAATTGACGGTATTGTTACAGGTATTTTGAAGTAGACCTCTGAGTCACTATGGCCTTGTTTATACGGTAGTTCTGTGGTCTAGAATTATTGGAATTGTCTGCTGACAGAGACGCAATTTCAAACCATACAAAAAGGTGATACGTGTTGGATTATTTACCGCTGAATGACATTTCCTTCAATTACATTTCCTTACAGTTCGTCTGACTCTGTGGGTCAAGTAATATTACCCCAGATACACCAGACCGTTGTTTGAACGATAGTTTAATTGACAATTTATAAAATTCCTTACTCTTTCACAACTGAAAAAACTGATAATACAATATCATTAATACTATTAACTCATTTTTTATTCATTTATTACTTATTACTGATACATAATATAAGAGTTATTTGATACAAATTTAATTGTTCAGTTTCGAAATATTTTATCACTTGACACTCAATTGACATTCCAGTTTTTGATATGTGTAATCTTACTTAGCAGTGAATTTCCACACGTTTTCCAAACATATTGTCATACCAAATCGTTAACCGTTTCTTGCCTTATATCATCTTCTGTCTAAATACAATATTATATATACGGATCTCATATCCTTTGCTAACAGACATTTTCTAATTAATATCAATATATCAGCAGAAATTCGTTTCCCAGACAAAAATGCTAACAATGTAGGGTACATTTTTGTCTGTATTACAGCATCAGTTTGGAATTTTCTACCTGTATTTTAAAACGAACAGTTTTTTAACGTGTTCGGGACGTTTTGATCGACTTCTCGTCAGGCCTTCCTATGATCTCATATATTGTTGTACAGGTTTCGTAGGGATTAGAATTTCCAATTTAAACAAGACGATAGCATGGTTCTGCTTTGCTATTTGTAAGGATTGTAATTGGAACGTATGAGCATTGATAGACACACCGTTACTGTGACACACTAGGACAAGCCACCTTTAACACTCCCCGAGTGTAGAGGGTAGATATACTCAGATATTCGAAAGACACAAGTTGACCGTGACAACAGTAATACAGTAATACAATTGGATGTAAATAAAAAACAATACCATTTCGTCAATACGCAGATGCAGTTAATCCAAATTCAATGTTGAATTTATTGTACAAAAATACAACAATAACGTGTAAATCTCTCATTTCAATCATATTTACCCCTAGTTTCATTGATTTCTCATTCAGATTCAGCTTTTGTTTACAGTTTGGTATTCTCTTGAGGATTTCTTGTGTTATATTGGTTGTGACCAGATTGAACTGTTAATAACCCTAAAAGAGGATGTTTGACGAAATGCTTGTTTGGAAATTTTAATTGTAACAAATCCAGATATATAAATTTTTAAAACAGGGTATCTACATCTTTTGGTTGAATGAAAAATTTAGAACAATAAATACGTAAACAGATCGTTATAAGTAAATCACAATGTTACTTGTTTATAGTGATGAAGGCAAACGTTTTCGGTTTTATATACATGTGTATTCCTGAAATTTGAACACGTTTTCCCCACACTGATTATTTGTCCTCTATTAGTTTTTGATACAATTTTATTTAACACATCATATACTATCCTTTTACGTGAATAATAAAACAAGAAAAACAAAACGAAACAAAAAATATCAAATAAGAGCAGCAATACAGCGACGGTTACGGCACCAATAAAGCACGAGGGGAAACGCAAAACCAAATATACAACAGCCATTCAAACTTTGTGTACATCTACCTCCCACCCCGATAGGAAGTAGAGGCGAAGGACAACTACCGGTATAGCCTTACCCACAGAGGTTAATCACATTCATAGTCATGTGAATATCCTACACCCCATTCATCAGCAGGCCGCCATCCAGCTCTCAAAATTACACAGTATTAGGTAGTGTACGGGAGCTGGTGTATAGAGCAGCACACACAAGAGGGCTCGAACGGGATGTATCCGCCATTATAGAGACACGTCCGTCGTTATTAGGGGATGACGGTATTGTGATATCAGACACCACATCCTGCCGAGAATTTACCCGAGGGGCAAGGATTTCTACAACGGGGTAGTTATGGGGTGAGGGTAGTCAAAATCTGCGATGTATCCTCTTTTCCCTTTGATCCAGCGTGGATTATTTTCTGTAAGAATCCCCCTCTGTAGGGTTCGAGTCTGATGTATCGGGTGTACACCCTTTCGATTCCCCGCTGTCATCAAAGCAATTAGATTTCCACAGAAGATCTCTATTAATTTTTTTACAGAGAGAAAAAATCAGGCTGTTATTTTATACATGGGTAGTTGGTGGAGAGGCGAGGATGTATAATGAGAGATTTATAAGGCTACTCAGAGGTAAAGGACCCAGCACGAGTTAAAACGATAAATCACTAAGCGTACCACCAACTTAGCGGGACTCAAAACCACACAGAATGGAATAGAACTAATGACGAAGACGGTCACTTTGATTCTAAACTGCTTCGACTGGGGTATAACAGCAAATACTACAGTAAAATTCTTACAGATTACATGCGCTATTCTTTGAAAAATGCTAGCAGGATATCATGTAAAAATCATTTTCAACGACTATACCGGATAGAGCATTTGACATTTGAAATATTAGAATGTACATGTACCTGGAATCATTTTAATGAAAGTCTCGTCATATCATAAAAATGTCACCATGGTATTAATATCTTTGATATACACCCCTGTAATGTCTTGTTATACTTCCCGGACGTAGTGGCGGTAGTCAACTATTGATAGTCATTATACAAAACAACTAAGTAAATAACACAATAAACTCGTTCCATGAATGCTTAAATTGACATGAACAATTCAAACTTCCCAAGTTATTTAATAGGTGATTACTTTTTTAACACAAATGAGAAAACTCGAGAACTTTATTTTGCAATCAGGGAAATGTGCGAACTGAAGTTAGGTACCAATGTTGAAGAAAACGTTCTAATACTAACTATTTTACTGTTTATTTTCATTTTTTTTAAATGTATTCGTCCTATTCCTCTGAATAATCAGTCTAACTGATTTTGTCACAAATTCTTTTGTAAATTATAGGACTACAATTCTGAACAAAATTCATGTCTTATGCTTAACTACTACGACTTACAATGCTGTTGCATGAACACGCATTCACATGTATAAATGGTAAAAATCAATTTTCACAGAAACTTATATCAACTTGAACTTTCATTGTTCACTAAGTAATATCAAAACTCAATTACCACAAATTTAGACAACATTGCCGGCGTGAATTGTTTTTTTCATTTATATTAACTATTTAGCTGTTACAAGTTGAAGCGATGTGTTCGCCCGTGAGATATAATTGGCCCACGTAAACACCAGGAATAATCTATAGTTACCGGTCGTTAATTAACTCTATCCAGAGGCTAGTTATAAATTGATACTTCGACCACGGCCGTGTTTAATATAGAGATCATAAAGGGGAGACAACAGCATAATATGTTTGAATAACATGGCCTTAATTAACACGACGTAACGCATAACATTGTCAGAATATTTAATTAACCATCTATTACCATTCATACAACATACTAAACAAATGTTTCACGGCAATTTTGACCCTTTCAACAACATGTTTTCTACTTTATTCACAACGTTAACTTGTATTGAATGCTTGTTACAGACAACTTGATGTATTAGCAAAACATCCCTTGGTAACTCATCTGCATTTTCCTAGGGGCACAAGCTCTCTTTATGTGCTACGATAACACAGCTTCTATTTGTTTAATGTGTTTTCTTCTTTTGTTCTGTGTTTGTCTTCGAAATAATGTTAATAAAAAGCATCAAGGATTGATTACAGTTCTGTAATTACCAAGATAATGACATCAATATGCTCGAAGCTAGGTATTTAAGGTAGTATATAAAAATGTTGAAAGAACGCATCGGACAATGTCACTGACTTTCTTGTGTCCCTACGCTGCTTCCGGCTAAGTAGCTAGCGTAGTAACATAACAACGATAAATAGTGCCTTGTTCCGGTTGTTTACAATAAACAAACAATTATGTTTTGAACACGACAGTGAGTGCACAATGATCAAGACAGGTTTACCTTCTCCAAATACCTAAAGGCGAGAAGAGGAGAAATTGAGACTGTCACACAGAATAAGGCTCGTTGATCCACCTTAGGAGAACGTTCTATCAACTAAGAGCAGGATGTACACACACAGTTCTAAGCCAATTACATAGTGTTCGAAACGGGTAATTCGTCCCTTACTGATTATACAAAAGATCGGTCAAACTGTTTTTTTGTTTGAGGCATTTCGCATTGTACATGTAACATCATAGCATGAATTTCGCGCCTAAGAACAAATATATTATAAAAAATACATTAGGAAAAATTAAATAATAAAACAAGGAAAACAATAAGATTAAATGTAAAGATCCTCTGTAACATATACTTTTTATTTGAAGATTTTTTTTATACAATCTTTACACTCCTTTGTTTAAAAGCACACATGTAGCTATTCAAAAATGTACATACCATTTAAACGTCTGATCTTATAGGACGATTCCCCTGCGTGTACCGACTGTTGATATCATATCGCATTTGCATTACAGGTATGAAGTTGGAAGTTCAGCAAAATACGGTGATTTTAGTAGGGTATTTTAATAGCGAATATCAAAGATTCCTTATAACTACGAACCAATTATAACGACGAGGCATTGCGCCGTTTTCGTATGAATAAACAGTTGTATTTTAGCTGTGTTTATTTTGAGATGTATTGAACTGTTTAAATATTTATATTTGTGCTGTATTCAAAGTCAAATAAAATATACTTGCTAGTATTATATTCTATATAAGGTTCTTTAGCTTAAATTATCGACGTTTTTGATTGATTTGATGGATACGCTAGGTATAAGCTTTCGACTCTAAACATTATCAAACGCATATTAAATGAGCGAATATTGAATTACTTATTTTATAGGAAATCGGCTTATGAAAGGCATTTTTGATTGTAACCATATCCGGTTCCCGTTATATCAAGTAATATTGAAATGAGAAAAGTAATTATTAATAAAGAATAAATTATGTGAATTGACAACTTTACGATTATTGACGCTCATGTTTATTTTTTTCTGTTCACCAATTGTTGATGACAACATGAACTTGGTTTAATAAGTGATACACAAAAAAATCTTGTTGGTGGAAAAATAACGGAATGCAAATGGTTTGATTTGTTAAATTTAAGCCACACCATTTCGCTGTAAGTAGAAACCTATCATTATTATAAGCACACTAATAACACAGACATAACCGTACATTCCATTCTAAATAAGCAATATTTGTATGATCATCGAAATATTAATCACGTTACACATGTCCTGCAATAACAAGGATACCACAAAGAAAACACAAAAAAATTCTTACATTTCAACACATTTTAACTTCTTTTAAATCTCTATTTTTATTTAACCCACTGTTAAACTAACGGAGCCTCTTACAACTGGACTATGTGTAATAACGAATAGCGCATACTAGATATATTTCAGTATTTAACAAGAAAGGAAACAAGATACCACGATACGTACGGATATTGTGTACTGATTTCTCAACGGGGTGGCACTTGACTAGAGGTGCCAAATTATGATCACTTGAGGCTAATAGTTGGCTGTCGATGTTATCAGTGGCAGGCTGTACCGTTATCATGTTCGTGTACTATATCGCTTTCTCCAATACTGTATATAGCATAGTCATATTTGTGATAGGGAGAACATTCCGGAATAAAGATGCAAATAAAATAAATATACAAAAACAAATATTGCAATAATAAAATGTTCTTTAACAGCCTGTTTATATATAGCACTAGCTATGACCGCACAAAATAGACATTATAGTATTGTTTCCCTAGTCGTTTTATTTTTTATCGAAAAGAATGAGAAATTCTTTGTGTAATTGTAAGCTAGGGTCTCTTACAAAAATCCGACTATAAAAATATCTGGAAGCGAGGCTTATTCATAAATGAATAAACGAATTCTAGTCCAAACAATTCCTAGATGTTCCTTTTCATTTTTTTTATATTTGATATTCTATAGCAAAATATCCCGATTTCAAGTTCGCGTAATGTGTTCTTATTATACTAAAACACCATTTCATCCTAGAATTATGACTTTGTAAAAGAAGTAAGTACTTGTATATCAGCACAATATCTGATGATAGTATGCTGAGAGTTTAGAAAACAATTTAGCCTAAAATGGTTTTATATAATTCTATGGAATAACTTGATTTAAAATGTTTGCTATATCTTAATACTGTTGTACAATGAAATCTGATATCAATATACCTCTAGTTTAGTTACCATAAACATCTCTCAAAGTTGTTAATTTACCATAAACATCTCTCACAATAGTTTAGTTACCATAAACATCTCTCAAAATTGTTAATTTACCATAAACATCTCTCACAATAGTTAAGTTATCATAAATATCTCTCACAATAGTAAAATTACTATAAACAGTTATCACAATAGTTACGTTACCATAAACAACTCTCACAATAGTTACGTTACCATAAACAACTCTCACAATAGTTACGTTACCATAAACAACTCTCACAATAGTGTAGTTACCATAAACAACTCTCACAATAGTGTAGTTACAAAACACAACTCTCACAATAGTATATATACCACAAATAACTCTCACAATAGTTAAGTTACCTTAAACAACTCTCATAATAGTGTAGTTACCATAAACAACTCTCACAATAGTTAAGTTACTATAAACAACTCTCACAATAGTATAGTTACCACAAACAACTCTCACAATAGTATATATACCACAAACAACTCTCACAATAGTTAAGTTACCTTAAACAACTCTCACAATAGTATATATACCACAAACAACTCTCACAATAGTGTAAATACCATCAACAACTCTCACAATAGTTAAGTTACCTTAAACAACTCTCACAATATTAAAGATACCACAAATAACTCTCACAATAGTGAAGATACCTTTAACATCTCTCACAATAGTCACAATAGTTTAGTTACCATTCACAACTCTCACAATAATCACGTTACCCTAAACAGCTCTCACAATAGTATAGATACCACAAACAACTCTCACAATAGTATAGATACCACAAATAACTCTCACAATAGTGAAGATACCTTTAACAACTCTCACAATAGTGTAGTTACTATAAACAGCTCTGACAAAAGTTTAGTGTCCATAAACAACTGTCACAATAGTTAGGTTACTATACACATCTCTCACAATAGTGTTGATACCATAAGCAACTCTCACAATAGTTTAGTGACCTTAAATAACTCTCACAGTAGTTTAGTGACCCTAAACCCTAAATGTACAAAATAGAAACAAATATATGCCGTTTATAGACAGCAATTAGTTAGCTGCTGTTGCATATATAACTTTTTTCCAAATTCGATTCTATGTATGTCCACCCCTTAAACTGATTCCATCATGACATCCGGCGACAGGTCATTTTCGGTATGAGTAATGGTCCAGCATGATTAATTATTCATTAAAATGTATAAACAACATATAACGTGAAAAGAAACATCGAAAATTGGATGGATAGTGGGGATGTCTGATACCTATCTCAACAAGACATGGAAAGGCCGGGGACTCCGGATCTACACGTTCGTCTGCGCGTGTGGCGTCGTAATTAGGGACAAACATCGCTTTCGTACTGTTTTATGAAATACACCAACATAAACAAACGAAATTGACATAAGATGTGATTTTTTACGCATAATTTTCTTTAATTTCATGTAAAAAACTATGAAATTGTTGTCAAATCTGGATAGCGAGGGAAGATTATCTGTTTAACAGGGCGCCCTTGACATAATTGAGACTGAGAGTAATCATATAGCGCATGCATTATTGTATTAAAAACAATTACTCCCGCGAAATTATTTTTACCTGACAAGGTGGCGCCTTTGATGTTTGCCCGAGACAATTACAGGTATGATGAGCTCCCAACCATCACTGTCAGTGAGATGCTGATAACACTATAAACGCCATTTTCATTTGCTGTGATTTAGCCGTCGTTTAAAGCATTCTTCGATCATTCTCTAGAGAATAATGCCATTTATATTCCTTCATTTAAATGTTTCACTTTGAAACGTAATGAAAGTATTTTCAAAAGGCCTTCGCTCCGTCAGTTAAAGTAAACTGGAACTATTTTTTACCAGTTCGGTTAACCTCTGTGATTTGATATCAACGTCAAACCTTAATCGTTTTGTATTTTGTAATTAAGTCCATATTTGATTGGAAATGATTCACACATGTTCGTATCCTGCTTGTATCGATATTATCCATCACGGTGTGTGACATTGTCAGGAAATGAGGGGAGATAACTACACTTTGGGCTTCGTCAAGGTAACCAGACTGAGACCATTACATTCAGGCTTGTTACAGTGACTGGATCTCGTGCAGTTGATATTATCTACCTAACGTCGCGAGTAACTTTCTACTATCCGCCAAAATGGTCGTTCGGTTCCTAGCCTGAGGACCTATTTCTTATCAACACTGGCGTCTTGTGACCAGCTTTTCCAGATTAATTTTTCAAATTACCACCGATTTTTGCGTCAATCAAAAGAGCAAACGTTCGTAATGTTAATGGCGACTACAATGACTAGGCCGGACTCGATTTCTTTAATTCCAGAATGGCTTACACGACAATTCCCCTGGTAGAAATAGACAGTAGATGATTGTTAATATCAGTACAGCTGAACTTTTTAATTCTACATTTGAGTGCAAGTATAAGTAAGTGATTGAAAATCTATTTATAAGTAAAATACAGAATTAGCACAATTGATCTCAAATCAATGTGCCCAATACAAATCAATTGATATGTAGGCCATCGTTAAAAGCTCGTCTCAATATTTATTCTGATAAGGACATTTTTGGGAAATGGAAATGTGTGATTTACAAACTCAAATAATTTCAGTACCTCTATGACATGCAGCTATTCGTTAGAAAATGATGTAAGCTGCCTACTAACATTGTGTAAAATACCTAAACATCCTGTGTAAAATAAATACTCAAATAGTGTAAAATACCTAAACACTCTGTGTAAAATAAATACTCACATCGTGTAAAATACCTTAACACTCTGTGTAAAATAAATACTCAAATAGTGTAAAATACCTAAACACAATGTGTAAAATAAATACTCAAATAGTGTAGAATACCTAAACACAATGTGTAAAATAAATACTCAAATAGGGTTAAATACCTAAACACTCTGTGTAAAATAAATACTCAAATAGTGTAAAATACCTAACAAACCTGTGTAAAATAAATACTCAAGTAGTGTAAAATACCTAAACACTCTGTGTAAAATGAATACTCAAATAGTGTAAAATACCTAAGCACCATGTGTAAAAAAAACATTATCAAATAGTGTAGTTTAAACTACCTAAACACTCTGTGTAAAATACATACTCATATAGTATAAATACCTACTCAGCTTGAATAGACAGCCTACTATAATGATGTGAATGCTACTGTAAATGCCTCCCCAAAACAATATATTATTGTGTATACTACATTCACAAATCTACTAATATTATGTAAAACATCTGCGTAAATTGTATAAAATAGCTACTAAAATGTACCAAATACCTACTCAAATTGTGTAAAACACCTACGTAAATTGTGTATTTAACATCTACATATAATGTTTAAAATACCTACTTACCTTGTGTAAGACACCTACTCGGCTTGTGTATAAAACGAACAGAATACAAAACTTGAAATTGGTAGTCATGGATGATTTGTTTGTACAAAATGTAAATCTATATTTAAAGAACGGAATATTGGAGCATCCCTACCAACAGTGGAATCATCGATATATGAGGATCGACATCGATTCGCCAGGAGAGGTTTTGCTTTTATCGGGTTTTTTTATTTTTTTATTTTGTTGTTGATGTTGTTGTTTTAACTTGAATGTTTCCATATCTTATTGAGGTTTACATTGGATTTGAAATGTTAACAGATATTGTGACAAAAGTAGTCTTTATTGATGGTCGTATTATTGTAGCACGTACGCTAATTCGTTAGGAAGAATAAGACGTTTGTCTCTGAATGATGGTGAAGGAATGCTACTATCTATCATACCGACAAATAATCTCCGACAATAAAAAATAATTCAATAATAGAAGCAACCCATGTATGTATAATTCATATAGGATGTAGGAAATGATTAGAAAAACTTTATGATCATTTTGTAATATTCAACAAAATAGTGACAATTTTGAGATAATGTTCGATCGTTTTACCCGGATTCCGTTACAAGACCGGTAATTAGTGTAGTCCTTCCTGTCACCTACATTGTCGCGTGCAGCTGCCCGGCCATAACAACATGTCGTCTTTCTCAGTTAGCTGATAGTTTAGAGTGATTGATCAGGTGTAATATTAGGCTCCATGTCAACGTCTAATACATTGCTATCTTGATAATTTCTGTATAGACACACAAAAAACCCGACATTACATTAATTTTTCATAGTTTGTTGGAATAATTTCCGATAATTACTCATCAAATCATCTAAAACATTGCAAGTGTCGTCTTCCATCAAAATGGTGCCCTTTCATAACGGCTGCTTAGTATTACTTTCTCCATCTCCTTGTCAGGTTGAAACATAAATGATCTAGTTCATGTCCAACCTAGCTATATATACGTACATCGGACATCATCATATAAAACTGTGGTGATCGTAGCGGGGTAGAAAATATAATCACCTATTTCTGCATAGGATTCTTCATCCTTGGATGGTACAAAGTAACAGATGGGTTGCTAACGTGTTATGAACAGACGTTGAATTAAATGCTCTTTTGGATTATGCAAAGTATTTTTTTTTAAACATACACATGTACAGATACTAGTTTGCATACCTGCCACAAAACGTGTGAAAAGATATGCTCTTTTCATTGGATTTTTAAAATATCGATCTTTTGTTTTTTAAAAGGAAAATTGAGATTTGTAAAGTCGCATTACCAGCCTGTATTATTTCAGTATCTTAATGCAAATATCGTCTAGTTCATCTCGCTGACAGCTGTAGAATAAGATGAAATAGGGTTTTTTGTTCGGGGAGGGAGGGGGCGGGTGCGGGGTCTATAGGTATGTTATCATCTTCGTAAGAGATCTTTATCACAGTAAAAGTTGTTATAAACTGTTAAATCCTTTTAAATCGTAAATAACATACACGATATATGTATATGTTTCGGCTCCCCTTTAATACTTCAACACATCACTCTACAAGGTGACGCTATCGCACCTGTTATACCACCTCGCCTTCGTATTTCCGGCAATATTTCTGTTACATTACTATCATCTCAGCTGATGACGACTGACTGCAGCATTATCGAGTTATTTTCTTGGCATCTACCAAAATATCAAGAGGCATCACCAGCTTCCCCTCAATGTCAAAATGCTGTCGAGGACTACGCTCAGAAAATGGGAGCAAATGGAATGACATCATACAGATTCAAACATCGAAGTTGAGCAAAATTATAAATATCAAATATAAGTTTGCTGCGTATACTTGAAAGATACTGGCTCCTTTTCCTCAGCCTCATACCCCGACGTGTACCCAAGGTATGACAACAATAGTCACATGACTACCAAGACTTATGACAAAAGACTTTACAGATCGGTAAATGTCTTTCTTTAGTTGCACCTAATAGTACTAGCTTACTGAGATTACTTATAACAGGTGATTCGGTAGATCGCAGCATAATGCCTGAGTGATGATCAATCAACTACTATTACTTTGCCACTGTGGGAAGAAGATTCTACGTTGGAGGGGTACTGCAGTTGTCAGGATGACCTGTTTCAAAAGACTTTGATTTGCAGTGTGTACCATGAGTACCACACCTGGTGAAGGACGCTCATATCCTATCAAATAACTTATTGTAACTTTCAAATATTTATGTGTGTTTGTTTGTAGGGAGAACCAGGGTCCGTCCTCATGAAACTGTTCTCATGCTTGCATGGATTCTTTGCTCAAACCAGCTTTCTTTTAACTCACTTAAATCAAGCCAAACGATCAAAAAGTCAAATGTTAACATTGAAAACAGAATTCGGCTTTAAGTCAATTCAAAATAGACAAAATAATTAGTTGTATTAACTTATAACCGGAAAAAGAAATATGGCTTGAGCACAAAAGCCATGTTTGAGCATGGGAACGGTTACATAAACACAGGCCCTGGTATCTTCATTTTGATTTGGTGTCGCCTCATTTTCTGTTATGGCGTTTTCGTATCAACTTTAAATTAAGACTGCACCACTTAGTGTGAGTGTGTGTGGCGCTGTGGCACCAGTATATTGTTGTGGCTTTCCTTTTCAAATGTTTATCACAATCAGAAATAATACGGTACAGCATTTATTGTAACGTCCACGAAAATATCATCGTGACTATGACGTCATGTCTGCTTGTGATCATGTCCAATTTTATCGATTGGTTTCAATGTCTATAAATATATATATATACATATATGCAATTTAACATGTCTAAATCCAGACCATCCATATTACCAATTTCACCTCAATCGGGACACAAGCCAAAACTCAGTACAACCTTTTAACGGCTCACGTGGTTTTTTCAACAGGCCATTGTTTCTGACTGGTTTGAGAATATCTGTTGGTTGGATTTCTTTAATTACATGTCAGTACCATTGTATGGCGAGGCAGATCATACCCACGACATAATCTGTAGTCTTGTCTACTGCCGTGAACCTTCTTGAACTTGCTGTCACGAACAGGAACGAAACACGGAGTTTAACCGGCACCACTGTACGGTATATAGACTCAGTAACTGGCCGTAAGAGACCGTTTAAGTAGCATCATTCCCCAGGGTAAACAGTGTTGAAATATGCCCGATAAAAGGTTGAAAAGAAAATGTGTACGGCCAAAGACAAAACCATAGAAAACATCGGTGTCTATGGAAATGTAATATGTACAGTTTCTTGTTAATTAATAAATAGGTGGCTGATGATTTTTTTTATTAAAACATGTATATCTGATGCATTAACTGCAGTAATTGTGAGCTGTTGAAAACTGATACACGATGTGGCGTCGGTAAAATTCCAAGACCGACAAAACGGTTCTCAAATCCGTAAGATACACTCAGAAATTGCTAAAACCTGGTGACGAGTAAAAATAATGTGATGATTTGTGAACTAGTAACAGGTACATGTCACTGAAATTAGCAATACCGTTCAAATATCGCATAATGTCACATTAAAAAGACACTGAATATGTTTCTGGGGTAATCTTGGTATTTCAATAAATGACGTATTGTCGACATTTTAAGGGAAGATTAAAAATATTCAAATATGCATGGTACATGTACTGCATAGAAATTATAAATTTTCTATCAATTCAAATTGACTAAAGATTTTTTTTTCAATGTATTATGTGAAAATACTTTTGACTTTCACATAAGTCCAGCAACTGTATGAAAACAACCCCAAATAGACTGTTTTATTGCATTACTTAATTATCATTGTCAAATGTCAACTGTAACAAGCTTTATCAAAACACATATTTAAAACATATTAACAGCTACATCCATATAACTCCCCATCAATGTTGACAAAGCTATATACATGTATATCTGACATCGAAAAGGTAATGATTTCTCATCTGTCGCGATTTGTATCGACTGGTGTCACACCAAGGACACACATAAGACGTAACGTTTTTAGGTAATCTCGATAGTGCAGGAAAATTTAACCTTCTAAAGAAAATCACAAGGTGAGTATGTGATTAAGTATTTTAGATAATGCTGCCATATTATATATAACTTTAACCATTCTCCGGATGAATACCGGGATACATTTGAGGGTGTGGTTGTTCCAGTTTGCTTATTTTGAAATAATGTGGTTAGTTTTTCATTTTTTTCATTTATACCCACATGTAACATTTTTG
>JAUMHH010159893.1:7168-17777 GCA_032359455.1 Chlamys rubida | reverse complement strand
TGTTATCAGGGCCAGAAGAAACTCACATACCCCGAGTTTGGTGTCAGGGCCAGAAGAAACTCACTTACCCCGACTTTGGTGTCAGGGCCAGAGGAAACTCACATACCTGGAGTTTGTTATCAGGGCCAGAGGAAACTCACATACCTGGAGTTTGGTGTCAGGGCCAGAGGAAACTCACATACCTGGAGTTTGGTATCAGGGCCAGAGGAAACTCAGGATATATCTCACATACCCCGAGTTTGGTGTCAGGGCCAGAGGAAACTCACTTACCCCGAGTTTGGTGTCAGGACCAGAGGAAACTCACATACCCCGAGTTTGGTGTCAGGGCCAGAGGAAACTCACTTACCCTGAGTTTGGTGTCCAGGCCAGAGGAAACTCATATACCCGGAGTTTGGTGTCAGGGCCAGAGGAAACTCACATACCCCAAGTTTGTTATCAGGGCCAGAGGAAACTCACATACCCCGAGTTTGGTATCAGGGCCAGAGGAAACTCACTTACCCCGAGTTTGGTGTCAGGGCCAGAGGAAACGCACTTACCCCGAGTTTGGTATCAGGGCAAAAGGAAACTCACAGACCCGGAGTTTGGTGTCGGGGCCAGAGGAAACTCACATACCCCGAGTTTGGTGTCAGGGCCAGAGGAAACTCACATACCTGGAGTTTGGTGTCAGGGCCAGAGGAAACTCGCATACCCGGAGTTTGGTTTCAGGGCCAGAGGAAACTCATATACCCCGAGTTTGGTTTCAGGGCCAGAGGAAACTCCAGCTGTATCTCACATACCCGGAGTTTGGTGTCAGACCCAGAGGAAATTTGGGCTATATCATGTACCCTGAGTTTGGTGTCGGACCCAGAGGAAATTCGGGCTATATCTTGTGTACCCCCGACCCAGAGGAAATTCGGGCTATATATCTCAAACTGACATTACTGCTGTTATCTTTACTCTTAAATCAAGATATTTTCCAGGAAAACAACACTAATTATGTTTATGGTTGTAAGAGTACTTTTGCCTTATTTTCTGATAATGGATGTTCTTCAAACAAAAATGTTCATGTCACTAAAACAAGTGTAATAACATAAAGGTATTTGCATGGATATAGTTTTGTTGGATCTGCTAATTCAAAAACAGACCAAAGAATCTTTAAAGTCTCAACAGAAAACAACATTGATCACTAGATCCATCTCGCTTGCCTGTCTCTTTGGAATGTGATTAACTAATGTCCTTTAGCCTGAATTTCTTTTGTGATTTAGACTTGGTTACTTAATTCATGACACACCTGAATGGAAAGCAAGAATAACATCTATAAGGGAGGTAACTCTCACCAAAATACAAGTATATTAGACTTAAATATTCCATGACTGACCTTCCTTGGCTATCAATGCACCTACTGTATCTGTATGGTGTTAAATGATAATCACATATTAAACTATTAACGACACGCTGATTTATACATTTCAAAACAAAAGATGTTTATCAGCTTTGAAAATTTTAAGATCACATTTTGTTTGAACATTGGCAAAGACATCCTTCAACCATGAAAAATGATTCACGTCTAGGGGATTCTACAGTACTAAAGCCATGCACCCCGAACATCTATCAAAAATCATAAACTCAACAAACCATAAAAACAACAAGTTTCAAATCCTTGTCTTAGAGACTTCTGCATCAATCATTCATCATCTCTTAGGTAAGGATAAGTCACACTCGTCATTGTAATATTACAGATATCATGGCCATCAATGACATTTAGCCATATAGACTTCAATCAGTATAGACCCAATTTTCATTACTATTAATGTATTTCAGAAAAAAAATTGTTCCTTCAAAAATTTGCTACACATCAATAAATACATTTTAGTGTTAATTTCACCCTTCACTGTGGAATATCGGCTTAGCATATGGTTTACTTGTGTTTGTTGCCGTGATAACTTTGTCCTCATTTTGAACAGGGAAAACACAAAAAATCGAACTGTAGCGAAACATTTCCTGGTGTACACTATCCCACTTAAACCCTCAACAGCATAAAATATAACAATAGTTCACTCAAAATTCGACTTCAGCGACATAGGGGCCCCGACTCTAATTCAGTTTAGTAATGTCACAGGATTACTTACAAATGACCACCCACAAACTTAACTGTGCCCAGTAGTTATCATAAACATTGTCACATATCTACATCCTGCAAACAAGATTACAATATTTTTTTAAAGTGCATAGCAATTGACAAAGATGTATCCAGCTGTTTGAAACTTCAAAATAATAATCAAGTACATTCTAGTTTATAACTGTTCCAATTAGTATATTGATTTCCAGTATGATTCGGAATTGAAGTAGTGTTTATATATAGTTATAATGAAGCATTGGAAGGAATTTAGAGTGGCAATCATTTTCCATTTATCATATGTGAAGAAATCTTGATGTATCAATCAAAAACAGACCGGAGAACGTAAGTGTTATATGAATTTACTCAAATAGGCAGTAATGTCAATAACTTGATTGGTTTGTTCGGCAAATATTGAACTTAGCTATTCATGGCTTATTTCCTTTCCATTTTAAAACTGAAATTTTAACATACAAGAAATCCTGAACTGGTGGTAAATGTAAGACTTGACAATGAAAAGTTTGCATGTGAAAGACAAGCGTAACCATACGATTCGGTAATGAAACAAGTAATGTGTACAGTAAAAGTTGTCCTCGTGGTAACAAGTCTTTCCAGACCGATTCTGTTTTACATGTACTAACAGTTGTGTAGACTTGTATAAGTTATACAACAATCTATCGTTTTTATTTGAATGTGACTTTTGTTCTACCTCTGATAGCATAGCAGCTTACTGAAGTAATTCAATCAATTAAAGAAGTATAATCTCACCTACAGTTAACATTATAACGAAATCAGAGAAAGAGTGTAGTGCATCACAGTGCAACAGTATACCATTCATCAACAACTTTTACTGTAATAGTTATCAAAAACAACTTTTTGCATGGTGTTGTTCTAACATTCAATATTTAACAATTTATAAGGCAGCAACAGTAGCTTCAACAATGAGATTTGATATCACGCTTTGTTGTAATGATAGAATCAACAATGAGATTTGATATCACGCTTTGTTGTAATGATAGAATCAACAATGAGATTTGATATCACACTTTGTTGTAATGATAGAATCAACAATCTATAACATTTATAATATGTATCACTCAATAATAGTCCCGCTGCATCAGATAGTACAGTGATTCCACTTAATGTCACGCTACTTACAGGGCCACATTGTTTGACTGGCGATACAATTTTACCTTATCATCATGGTTTTTTTTGTTGGTTTCTGTCATATCATATGTAAAGAAAGCCAGAAACACTTTTATTGCCTTTTTCTTCAGAACACATAACATTAAGGGGAACATACTGTACTAGCACTGGCTGCAGGGGAGAAATAAATACTAGTATACTACTGGTAAAGGATGCAGTTTGAACACAGAATTTCATCATGCATTATACACATCTGAATGGTTAACAAATAACGCTAACAGCAAATAAATTATAGTACTATATAAACCATATATGCCATTTCATAATTTTGAAATACATTGCAATATACAAATCTCAGTGAAAGGTTTACATTTGTAATTTGTTAACTATATATTAATATACTGTACACATACCACCCAGGCACGAGATACAGGTGAACGTGACCAATAATAATCATGCCGTAACTTCAATAAATATAACACTCAAAAAATTAAAAAAGGTTACAAAAATTTGCATTTTTGCTAAGGCAAGGATAGAGACACACATCAAATCATTCTGTGTTTGCATAAGATACATATCGTTAACAATGTCTTACGAGTGATGTCCACCTTTTATTCCCTCATACATCTCTCCCCAATCAACAATAATTTACCACTCCGACTATTTGGACCAGTATGATGTATTTCCCCTTTAGCCTCAACAGTCAAGCCTCAACAATCCAGTTGTTCCACTATAACCTACCTCTGTTTAACGACATAGGTTTCCAGTTTCTTCATAATATATTGCTAGTAATCAAACCATTTTACAATCCAGCCACTTTTACTGCAAATGAAGATGACTTTTGAGGCAGCACTAAATATCTTCCTGAGCCTTGTGGAATATGCCTTCAAGGTGATGATTAAATAGGTTGTGTAGCCCACATATAGGCAACGCTCATGACAGCAACAAAGTGCATTTCAACATCATTCCTACGTCACACCAACTTTTATCCCCATCAGAGACTGAAATCATCTCCTCTACAAATGTTTCTAACACTGCTGGAGAAAACAGGTCCTCCATTTCTGATGATCATTACAGGTTTATATAATTATCTAACAGTCTCCAGTTAATCTAAAACTTCAACAAGACAACAGGTTGGAGAAACACGATAACCAGACATCACAAATTGAACTCTAGGGACATTGAGATGCGGACATCAACGCGACTGCTCAAGGAGACCTAGCACCTGCCATGGTCTGTACTTAATCAACCCTCTTCAGTGCTCAACAGTTGGTTTCCAAATGGAAACTTAATAACCCCAATCATCACATGATACTTGATTAACATTACACTTCAAACTCAACAAACATACATGCACAAGAAACCTGTCATCTACCTAGGTTTTCCCCAAGTTAAAAAGCAGGGAAATCATAGGTAGTCTAATAGCATTAGAGAAATCATGATGACCCCTCCTTATATAAACAGGTGTTATCACTACATATGTGGTACAAGATGACCCCTCCTTATATAAACAGGTGTTATCACTACATATGTGGTACAAGATGACCCCTCCTTATAAACACAGGTGTTATCACTACATATGTGGTACAAGAAGAACACCTATCAGGTATACACTTTTTAACAGAGGACACAGGTAATGTGCTTGATAAAATTAAATTTGATTACATTTAAATGAAACCTGTAGACCACAAGACAATTCAAAACAAACCAACAAGAATCAAGACGCAAAAACTAAATATCAAAATACACATGTTGTTCACTTGTTGGCTACACACAAAAAAATGAGAACATCTTATCTTTGTATTGCCTGTTCTTTGTATTACTGTACAGCTGTAATGACTATATATATATCTTTACCCAAACCAAACACATTAAAAAGTAACTCAAAAGCATTCAAATGTTAGTGTATATATATATATATATATTTAAATGACTGAATCGATACAGAAGTCCCCTAATCTTTTTTCCTAAATTCTGTAAATGTCATCGTTATATAAACCTATCTCTCTGAAGTATGTGTGACTGTGGAGATCATGGAATGGAGTCATAACAAAAAATGTCCCCCCTCGAGCTCTTATATATTCTACTTGAAAAGAGTGGAAACGGTTATAAACGTTAAGCTGTATTAATCCATAGTAATAGGTCTAATTTATTATCTATATAGTTCTATGTTTTTAAAATATTATTTTAAATTACCATCATGAAATATAATTGAACTTTTAAAGTGTTCTTATAGCATTTTCAAATAAATGTATAACCTTATTTTGACAGGCACAAAGTATTAAAAAATCTAAATACAGACAATCAATTTCTTTGGATTTGAATTGGCTACAGGAACGAAAGATAACCATTAGAATATGTCTGAATAAACGTTTGAGACTTTTGAATTTGGATAGACTGTCTCTGTGAATTGACAAACGACCTTTGAATTGCGATCATCATCCTGTAAAAATGTATGTTATCCAGTGTGTTGCTGCTCACTTTTCCTCGGTGTCCTTCTGGTGTGTTTTCTGGTGTTTTGTCAAGTGATACTTCTCTGTGAAGGTGGAGGAGCAGACCTCACACTTGAAAGGTTTCAGGCCCATGTGAATTTTCATGTGACGTCTCAGTCTGCCATTGTCCACGTATGACTTGTCGCACACATCACAGCGAAAGCTCTTCTCGTCATCATGCAGTTTGACGTGCTTGCTGAGATCTATCTTGGAGATGAAGGTCTTTTCACAGATGTCGCAGGTGAATGGACAATCTCCAGTGTGCACTTTCATGTGCATCTGCAGGGTGCGACTTCGGTCAAATTCGCTGTCACAGATGTTACACTTGAAGGACTTTGGCTTCTGGTTTGTTTGCCGTGTGTGTCGCTCCAGATGCTGCTTCAGTCCTATCATGTCTGTGAATATCTTTCCACAGACACCACAGGTACGCTCCTTCTCCTCTGTGTGAGACCACAGGTGACGAGTGTAATTACCCTTAAAGCTGAACTTCTTCCCACACTCGTTACACTCCCACGGGGTCTCGCCAGTGTGGATCCGCACATGGTTTCTCAGGATAGAACTCTGACGAAACCGCTTCCCACATACATGACATTCAAAGGGCTTTTCCCCTGAATGAATTCGGTAATGTTCATGTAAATTTGTCTTTGATTTGAAACCTTTACAGCAAATCTCACAGATGAATGGCTTTTCTTCTGAGTGAGTCTGCTGGTGGTCCTTCATGGCCATTATATCTTTGTATGACTTACCACACACTTCGCAGATGTGGAAACGTTCTCCAGTATGTTCTGAAATGTGCATCTGAAGAGCATAATCATCAGAGAATGCATCATTACATGAACTACACTGGAAAGGCTGGAGTCCAGTGTGCTTGCTCAGGTGTTTCTGTAGTTCGCGGTTGTTTCCAAACTTCTTGTCACATACATGACACATAAATGTGAAAATGTCTGTGTGAGTTTTCATATGGAATGACAGTAGATCTTCATGTCCAAATATTTTTCCGCATGTTGAGCATTCGTGAGGTGTGTCAATCCCATGCGAGTCCTTGTGGACAAGGTAACCCTGCAGTGTACCGTACTGGCGACCGCATATCTCGCACTTGTGTAATTTCTTCTTTTCACCTGAATGAGTACGCAGGTGAGACTTTAGGCAGCGTTTCTTCTCAAAAGTTTTGTCGCAGACATCACAGGACAGTACTTTTTCTTCATCATGATTTTCACAATGTGTTCGGAGTTCCACTTTATTCTTGAATTTCTTATTGCAAATTTCACATTGGAGTGCTATACTTTCGGTATGCATACGAATGTGAGCTCTAAGACTGATGCTAGTGTCGAATGTATCCCCACATATTCCACAACGACACAAGAGTTTTTGACCAATATCTTCTTCTCCATTCTCATCCTGAGTATAATCTGAATCCACATTTCTGAAGGGCTTGCAGAAATTGTCCTCCATCTCTGCATCATTCTGAACAGAATTTCCTACGCTGTAGTTACTTGAATCAAATCCATCATTACTTTGGAAAGAACTGTTTGTGCTCTGATCTAAATTGCATAAGGTTGCATAATTTTCATTACTGCATAGTGATTCGTCCAGACCATGGCCTCTGGTTTTAGAGTAATTCATTGTAGTATCACAGTTCTTGTTCACCATGTTTGGCGTTATCGGAGTATTATCACTGAAGTTGCTGGTAGCTGCTGAATTGTTGAGCTCCACAGAAAGACTTGGATGGTTAATAGTTGCCCGGTAGCCCACCATGGCTGTATATGGTTCGGTTCCTGGTGTCCAGGCATAGGCAAAATCATGCAGGGACATAAGTGATGCAGACACTGACTTGCCAAGGCAGTTTCGTTCTGGCTCCTCTATCCCCTGTCCATAGGATCCATCCACATGATGTCCATTGTAATTGCCTAGCTTATCATTGTACTTGTAAGGAATAGCACTTGTATAATTTTGGTTCATGTTCATACAGTGCTCACCAGGAATGCTAAGGAGGGTAGGTTCCAGTTTGACAGGTTGAAGGGAAATCATTTTTTGTGCCCCTGATGATGGGGAGGTTTCTCCATTTTCTGTCCGGGGGTACTTAGCTGCTGAAGATTGATAACAGTCATTTTTGCCACTCAAGTCTTCACCAGGTTCCCTCTTAACTGATACTGGGGAGGCACAGTTTTGAGGTATCACAGAATAGCCATCCCTGAGATAAATTTCTCGTTGCATAGTATAAGAATCTGTTGATGATACATTAAGTTTCGTATCGACTCCTGGCCAGGCTTGTCCCTTCTGATCACCATTTTGGTTACAGTGCACACCGAGGGTAGTGGAATTTTCTTGTTTAATCTGTACATAGGGGGTATTAAATGTTCCTAAAGTTGACTGTTTTTGTTCAGGAGAAGAATTAATAGGGTCCTGTGCTGGAAAGGTACTATTGGCTGTGGAATGACTGTTAGGGAGAGGTTGCTTCAGAGAATTACCATTGGTATGATTCGTAAGATTGTAATTATTGTCAAACTGTCTAGGCCACTGCTGATATTGGGGCGGCTCTTTCATTCCTTCATTGTATTCTTTCATTTTTGTGAAATCATGAACAGCTAAATCTTCTCTCTTTATATTAGCTCCTGCTTGTTGAGTATCATTTTGCGATACAGAGCCACCGTTGTCCATTTTAAATACTTGTGAGGTAATGTCTTTTTTCTCAAATCCATTGTTCCATGCATGCATGCTGTATTGCATCCCTCCATTGGTGTTGTGACTATAGTTGAGCTGTGCCACATCCTTCCATGCATTTTGGTATTCGGGGGGCAGTTGTACTGGCCCTTGATGTTGGATATTCTGTCCATCACTTCGAAATCCTCGCCCTTCATCCTCTGCTAGCACATTGAACCCGTCGCTGATTGCGTTGATCATGCTGACTGCCTCTCTGCCATCTCTTGTTTCCATAGCAATGGTCAAACTTTAAATTCAAGCACAAAATTCATCACTTTGTTTTAAAACTTAAGATGTCTCATGGATGTTGGAGCATTTCTGGATTGTTTTTTAATGCTGGGTGATGATAGACTAACATGTGGTGTGTCCCATACCTCGTGGAGCTAGCACTGTGACCTAGATGAGAAAGATGACGTCCACCAATGTTTGTGTATCTCCACCAAAACGATTCATGTGGCTGATGTCAATGGAACAAGTCGTCACCAGACTAGGTCATCTCCATCATCACCTGAAATTGCAATACAATTTTTAATATATAGAATAAAAAAAAAAATCAAACATGGTTACTTTCACATTAATTTGCCAACGGTGGAAATCCTTTTTGTTTGCATGAATATGTATCTCATCAATATATAATTAGTCTCAATACGGGTGATACTTAGCTTTAGTGGATTACTGGGACAATTTTGTTTGTAGACCAATATGTCCTGTATGATTTGTGTCCTAGATCGATGGATATATGTATAAGGAGAAAATGCTGGAAAATGCTTACATTTACGACTAAACATGTTAAAGCTTTCATGAAATAAATTCTGAAAAAAAATCACAAATTCTGTTATTTTACAACAAAGATCTCCTCATGAAATTAAAGATTTTTTGAGAAAAATTAACACGTTCATTATCAGGCCAATTTATTCTTCTTCCTTATAATTACCTCTTTATGTTACCAAACCACAAACGAAATTGTTCGATCAATATAAATATATGCTTTACAGATCTATGTATGTCTAATTTTTAACTTTTCATATATTTTACTACATACATATGTTGAATCTGCAAATGTGGTTTAACTACAGTAACATGTAGATCCAAATTAAATATTTACTTAGCTATTAAATACTGGTCTACGTATAATGCAATTATAAGACAATTGGCTGCCTAAGCTACCCTCATGATCAATCAGCATTGGAGAAAGGAACAGATATCTTGAAATTTGATGAACAAAAAGATATCATTTTTCAATATATAGATTATACATCAACAAAATAACTACTTCAACTTCGAGCAATTATTTATTCTATTTTGCAATTTAACAGCTGTATGATCTCAATAACTGCTAGATTTTTACTTTTGGTCGCTCGCTTGGATGGGTAAACTTAAAGAAATGTGAAAACATTAAATTTCCATAAACATATATACATAGCTTTAGATGTTGAGTTTACATTTTATAAAATACATGAATATGTTTATCCTATTTATGGTAAATAGATCAAATGACATTGTAATTCTTTTACCAGGCAGAGTGATCACACACATTTTTTACCTTTTTTCTCACCAGTAGTTCCATTATACACTACCATCATAAAATGACAGACACATGCATGGGATACATCACACTGCCCTTGTTGATAGATATAGAGAGAATCTCAAATGAGTTCCCTTTTCATGAGATTAATGAAATGGGTCTCAGTGTTTACATTTTAACAAGACTCTGCATGCCTAACTAAATAGAAAACTTTGGGACAAGTTACACAACCTTATAGGAAATACCAAATTCTTATCTCATTACCCGGTATATGAATAGATGTGAAAAAGTCTCCCCATCACCATCTTTACTTTTTACTAATAATAATGATGTTTCTACTGCCAAAACTGACATATCTTGTCTATTGTTGTCATTGTGTGGTGATCTTTAGCGATATTTTGTACGGTTACATGTGATGACATAGAGTGTATTCACTAAATATCCTAACACAACACAGTGGCCACTTCTACCTGACATATAGTGTATTCACTAAATATCCTAACAACAGTGGCCACTTCTACCCGACATATAGTGTATTCACTAAATATCCTAACAACAGTGGCCACTTCTACCTGACATATAGTGTATTCACTAAATATCCTAACAACAGTGGCCACTTCTACCTGACATATAGTGTATTCACTAAATATC
>JAUMHH010159882.1:0-17778 GCA_032359455.1 Chlamys rubida | reverse complement strand
CACCCTGGACCTTTTGGTTATACAGAAGAAGTCGTTTAAAGGTTTTCAAGACAATTGACCCCTGTGACCTTGAATATAGACGAAGGTCATCCATTTGAACAAACTTTTGTAGCCCTTCATCCCAGCATGCTACTGGCCAAATATCATAATCCTAGACATTTTGGTAATTCAGAAGTCCTTTAAAGGCTTTTAACACAATTGACCCCTGTTACCTTGAATATGGGCAAAGGTCATTCATTTGAATAAAGTTGGTAGCCCTTTACCCCAACATCCTTCTGACTAAATATCATCACCCTGGACCTTTCGGTTTTACAGAAGAAGTCGTTTAAAGCTTTTTAACACAATTGACCCCTGTGACCTTAAATATGGACGAAAGGTCATTCATTTGAACAAACTTGGTAGCCCTTCATCCCAACATCCTTCTGATCAAATATCATCACCCTGGACCTTTCGGTTTTACTTTACAGAAGAAGTCGTTTAAAGGTTTTTTTTAGACAATTGACCCCTGTGACCTTGAATATGGGCGAAGGTCATTTATTTGAACAAACTTGATAGCCCTTCATGCCAACATCCTTCTGGCCAAATATCATCAACCTGGACCTTCTGGTTATACAGAAAAGTCGTTTAAAAGTTTTCAAGACAATTGACCTCTGTGACCTTGAATATGGACGAAGGTCATTCATTTGAACAAACTTTGTAGCCCTTCATGCCAACATCCTTCTGATCAAATATCATCACACTGGACCTTTCGGTTTTACAGAAGTCGTTTAAAGGTTTGTAACACAATTGACCCCTGTGACCTTGAATATGGACGAATGTCATTCATTTGAACAAACTTGGTAGCCCTTCATCCAAGCATGCTACTGGACATATATCAACACCCTAAACCTCTTGGTTTTTTAGAAGAAATTGTTTAAAGTTTTAAACATATTTGACCCCCCTGTGACCTTGAATATGGGCGAAAGTCATTCATTTGAACAACATTGGTAGTGCTTCATCCTAGCATTATATTGGCCAAATATCATCATCCTTGGCCTTCTGGTTATTCAGAAGAAGTTGTTTAAGTATTCGGGCCAGGTGAGGTAAAAATGTTGTGTGGGGGTGGTGGTAGCAAAAAGCAAACTCGAAATTTTAGCGCTTACCCCTCCTCAGGTTTTTATTGATAGTAGCAAATAGGATCAGCTTAAAATTATTTTAATAATGAGCTTTGGTCAAGTTGAATGAAAAATACTTTTCGATACTCTAGCGTTAAACAGGAGAAAAGAATCTGTTTCCTGTAGAACCGATACAGGGAATGTACACTTGATAAACCAGTACTTATATGTATGTGACTGTTTAATTATGTGTCTGTCCGGGTTGGGGATAACGTCTGGTGTAGACATAAATGGTCTCTCCTGTAAAGTGATGGATATATGGAACAATGAGTGCAGGACACCTCGTTCATCCGGAACTAATTCCGGAAAACAGAATTATCATAAACGACAGCCACGCCGCTTTAATGCAGACAAAGGCTGTTGACTTTATTGTAAAATCGCAGATTATTTTTTCGGTCCGGGTACCCCTTCCCCTAAATCGATCCATCACTGCACACATCAATTTTTTAATTATATGACGATTCTTAACTCAAATTTAGTACTTTTTATCACAGGACCTGAGAATTGGACCTGAACTGAGGTGTCCCTGGAGAGTAATTTTTGCATCATACCGAAAATTATTTTTTAACCCCTAAAACGTGTAAAAAAAATACTCTAAACACATCAGTTAAGGTCCAAATATAGCTGTAACAAATTCTCAGGTCCCTGTGCTTTTTTTATCGGTGAAGCACTGAACAAATGTCTTCCTAAGCAATCGCTGTTACAAATTCTCGGGTCCCTGTGTTTTTTTAATAGGTGAAGCACTGAACAAATGTCTTTCTAAGCAATCGCTGTTACAAATTCTCAGGTCCCTGTGTTTTTTATAGGTGAAGCACTGAACAAATGTCTTTCTAAGCAATCGCTGTTACAAATTCTCAGGTCCCTGTGTTTTTTTATAGGTGAAGCACTGAACAAATGTCTTTCTAAGCAATCGCTTAGGTATTGAATATGAAGTAGATATAGGTGTGGTTATAAAACAGTCTAGAATCACGTTCAGCCATTTTTTAAGTCTAGTTATCGTCTGCACAATATCAGATGTAATGGGTTTGAGATCGAAGCTACGGGAGAAACGAGGAAGTTATGAAAGAGATAATTGGGAACTCTTCTGTAGATACGACTAATGAAGAAGTCTCTTTAATTTCGTCACCTGACTAGGCTTCCTGTTGAGTTGGCTTTGAACCATCATTACTCAATATCTCTGTAGGTATATACATCAATTTTATACATGTTAAAAATGTGTTTTCATCTTATCGGGACTTCCCAGTGCTGCTGGTGCGATATCAGTAGAGTTTCAGTCCATTCGAAAGCTACATTGGTCGAAATCCAAACAAATCGCGATAAAAAGAGATAAATGTTGGCTAAATAGAAATTAGAAAATACCCTATTTTTATTAATGTTAACTTTGGAAATGTAATTATTATAAAAGTGTGTAAATAAGTACAATTTTTCCTGATGAAGATGTATGCTAAATTTGTGATTTAATTTTATTGGGGAAAAAAACATCAAACTGATATCTGTTATCGAATAGCGAATATACCACAGCGAAAACAGAGAACTAACAAGTTATCTGTTGAAATAAAATGTCTTCATTAAGAATGATACCTGAATTACTCCGAAAAATATTATTCAAGGTGAAAAGCATTCAAAAATGTACTCGGATATTTATAAAACCCAGTTTCCTTAAAAGAAACACATCAACTGATAATTGGCCAATCTACCCAATTTCAGTCAAGCTAAATTATCAATAAGCATGGCTTTAAAATCTGTAAGCAAAAACTAGGTCCTAAATTTCTAAAGAAAAAATTGACAAACAAAAAAGTTCATAATTTGCTTTTACTGATTTGTTTTCTTTATTCTTCCTATGAAAATTGGAAACATTATTTCTTTTTTGTTTGTTTGTAAAGTTAATAAAAATCTCCATAAAGACTAGTTATCTTAAATATGAACTGTATGAAAACGCTTTTAGAACTTATCTGGAGAAATCAGACGGACATTTCGTTTCTGGTATCCATAATGTTGCATTTGTATTGAAGTTCAAGGTAATATATGTTACCTTACACATTAAACTTGTGATTTTAGTTGTTGGGAGTCGATAGCGCATTCGCCTTTATCCTAGACGGCCTGGGTTCGATTCCCCATTGAACGTGAAGAAGTACGGGGTCAACTGCCCGATCACGTCGGTTTTCCCCGAGATTTCGCGGTTTCGTGAACCCGAGTGCTTAATATAAGTTAGTAAATCTTAGAAGATTTCATATACAGAAATAAAGTTAATCTTTAAACATCATGAATTATGTAAGATTTAATATTTTTTTTAATTAATTTAGTTTATAATCCACGATTTCTTGTGTAATAAAGAATATGTTTGTGTACAATTTGAAAATAACATCTTCCACGTTTCTCAGTTGTACGGAACTCGTTGAAAAGGAGACGCAAACACGTTACAGTAACGTAGCATTCAGCCTTAAGGCTCAGTCAGTGCACTTTAGTATGTATCTAAAGAATTCACCGTTAATTCGACAACACAAAGCGTAAAAACACACCTAAAATGCATATAGAAATAAGTGTGTTTGTATGGACGCACATATTTGGCTGGCACCGTGAAACTTATTGGTTAGCTCTGGTTCCACAAACCTTCCTGGTTTTAATTGCATTAAAATACCTTAGATCCTATGAACTGTATTAGTATAATAGTAAGATGTTTGAATGTTATGCATTACACTGATTCGATCACGGTGCCTGTTAGGACCGTGTAATGTGTAATACATGCGTCATCGGAGACTGTTACTATACATGGGTTTCCCCCAAGAACAAAAGAGTATGTACCCGTTATTGGAATTTCGATATGATTTGATATAAATTCTTTGTTATAATCCATAAGGTCATACAGGGCAAAACGGTTTAAACCAAGAAAACAGTTGGTAATACAAATCACTTCGAAGTTTCAAAATGTTCTTACTCAGTGTGACACTTTCGTAAACATTTGGAACATGTATAATGTACATTTCCCGGCATTACTTCAACATTTTGTCTGGTTTGTTGGCGACACTTGACACGAGTGTCGATATCTGCGATCTAAACAATGAGCAGTGACATTATTTACTGCCTAATGGTGACGTAACATGATAGTCTAGTGATGACGTAACACGATTCAGTCTAGCGGTGACGTAACAGGATACAGTCTAGTGATGACGTAACATGATTCAGTCTAGCGGTGACGTAACAGGATACAGTCTAGTGATGACGTAACAGGATACAGCCTAGTGTTGACGTAACAGGATACAGCCTAGTGATGACGTAACAGGATACGTCCAGTGATGACGTAACATGATTCAGTCTAGCGGTGACGTAACATGATACAGTCTAGTTATGACGTAACATGATTCAGTCTAGCGGTGACGTACCAGGATACAGTCTAGTGATGACGTAACAGGATACAGCCTAGTGTTGACGAAACAGGATACAGCCTAGTGATGACGTAACAGGATACGTCCAGTGTTGACGTAACATGATTCAGTCTAGCGGTGACGTAACAGGATACAGTCTAGCGGTGACGTAACATGATACAGTCTAGTGGTGACGTGATTCAGTCTAGCGGTGACGTAACAGGATACAGTCTAGTGGTGACGTAACAGGATACAGTCTAGTGATGACGTAACATGATTCAGTCTAGTGATGACGTAACATGATTCAGTCTAGCGGTGACGTAACATGATACAGTCTAGCGGTGACGTAACATGATACACAGTCTAGTGATGACGTAACATGATTCAGTCCAGCGGTGACGTAACATGATACACAGTCTAGCGGTGAGGTAACATGATACACAGTCTAGCGGTGACGTAACATGATAGTCTAGTGATGACGTAACACGATTCAGTCTAGCGGTGACGTAACATGATACACAGTCTAGTGGTGACGTCACATGATTCACACGGTCAACTGGTGACGCATTATGGTTCACATTGTCTCCTGGCGACGCAATATGGTTCACACTGTCTCCTGGTGACGCAATATGGTTCACACTGTCTACTGGTGACGCAATATGGTTCACACTGTCTCCTGATGACGCAATATGGTTCACACTGTCTACTGGTGACGCAATATGGTTCACACCGTCTACTGGTGACGCAATATGGTTCACACTTTCTCCTGGTGACGCAATATGGTTCAGTCTTCTGGTGACGCAATATGGTTCACACGGTCCCCTGGTGACGCAACATGGTTCACACGGTCTCCTGGTGAAGCAACATGGTTCACAGTCTCCTGGTGACGCAACATGGTTCGCACTGTCTAGTGATGACGTAACATGATTCAGTCTAGCGGTAACGTAACATGATTCAGTCTAGTGATGACGTAACATGGCTAATTTGGTTAATGTTATCTCGAGTTAAATAAGGAAACTGTCCTATCAATATCATAACCATACTGGGCGGAGTCTACTGGTGACGTAACACGATTCACACTGTCAAGTGATGACACAACATGATTCAGAGTCTAATGGCGACGTAACATGATTCACATTATCTGAAGACGTAAAAGGATTCACCGTCTAGTGATTATGTTACGATTCACAATGTCTTGTGATAACGTAACACGAGTATTAACAATATTAACAAGCGATGACGTAACATGGTACGCAGTCTCGTGGCGACGTAATTATTCTCATGGTCAAGTGGTTACGTAATGATTCACACTATCTAATGGTGACGTAACATGGTACGCAGTCTCGTGGCGACGTAATTATTCACATGGTCAAGTGGTTACGTAATGATTCACACTATCTTATGGCGACGTAACATTATGTCTTGTGATGAAGCATCATTCTCCATCCTTTCTCCTATACTGCACTGGGCGAGACCACACGCAACCATCAACAAAACGGTGCAATTTTCTAGGTTGTGACGAAGAAAAAAACTAATCAGTTGAGTGTTTTGATATTTTAATGTAATAATGGCCAGAAACCTTAAGGGATACAATTCACAACATTGTACCCAGAAAACATCCTACCCCAAATATCAAATTAATAAACAACTCAGTTGATTTGATTTTCAAAATATTAAATAGTTGTACACATTGTAACTTGTCATCATCAAACTGATAACTGCCAGATGTACATTACTAAGCAACACAACAAGAGTTCAGTGTAGATAACATGCTATATTTAAACACTGATTTAAAACAAGCATTTCATTGACTTTTGCTCATCAGCAACACTTTATAGATAATATAGCCCTCTGGCTGCCAACCGTAAGCTGTAAATTACATTATTTTGAAACATTCATGAAACAAATTACTTTGCGACAGCAAAAACCCTGAAAGTTGTGTATCCTGTCCTCATTATCAGCAAACACTGTTGTCGGAGATCAATAGGTTCAGAATGAAGTTTGTTTTTATATATTGCTAACGATTACCTGGTTCTTCAAAATTTCAAAATAAGAAAATTAGCAAGTTACAAATGATATTCCCTGATGATCAGATCAGTTGATGTGTTATATATTATATATATAAAAAAATGCTGAATGAAAATGATGAAACGAAAAACCAAATACATTACATTTGTATATTTACAGGAAGTACAAGTGTCTTATCACACATCATTGTAACTTGGGGAGATAAATTAAAAAAAATCACTTTTAAATGTTCTTAACTGCCAACCTACTCTTCACTTCCAAAGATTCTGCACACTTGTTGTCATCCCGAAAGCTTGATTGTACATTGGAATTGACAAAAGCTGTACCTTCTGTCAATCCCGCTTCAGCTATGAAGAGTGATGATGTATATATGTATGCATGTACGAGACACATAAACAGTAATTAATGAGAAAATGGCAACTAGGTAATAATTTGACTGTAAAACAAGGAAGTCACCAAATAGAGTGCCTACCTATTAATACTACAACAATAATCAGAAATCCTTATTTATCAGCTTTGTTTTCATTATTCTCTCCATGAAGATAATCTGAATTCCATTTCTCCTTTTTTCAGATTTAAGACACATGGTTAACATACATTTCCACATGAACACAACTTTTTTACCATTTTATTTCAGAACTGTTTTGTTGTTTGAGCTCTTGTTCTACACCAATCTCATTGCTAGATCAAATACTGGATCTCCTCCAGTAAAAGATGGTAGGAAAAGTCAATAATATGCATCAAAAATGTCTTGCCACATTTAACTCAGCTAGCAACACATCTCAAAACTGCAAGACACATGTTTTTACTCCCAGCTGTGTTTATTTACAAAATGTTCAACAGTAACAAATCCCCCTCTCCCCCAGTTTTAAATTCATCGGTACTGGAAGCGGATTATTGAGGTAAAAGAAAATATCTTTGAAACTACATGTACTGTAAAAAGCATACCAGAGGTAAATTACAGTAATGTTTTGCACGATCAACCTGACCAGACGGTTGTACCTGGACTGTGTTATTCAACTGAAGTATATTTACAAAAATATTTGAAATTCTTTGCGAAAAATTACATGAAGAAGAAATCAGGATGACTGCAGTTGAAGACAAAACACACAAGACTGTGCAATACATCTCCAGATAGATCTGAATAAGGTTAACAAGATGATTATATGACAAGTAGGGAACTTTATGATGCAAAAATTATTCGTTCCCATGACAACGTCCATGTGCTTTCAATATAGTACATTTTCCTCAATCACGTAAATTGTTTTGTAATGTTTAACCCTTTCACCCCTAGGTAACTTTATTAGACTCTACCATACATTGATCTGGACGAGTCCATTATGGTCTACAATGGTGAAAGGGTTAATAATCAATATCATTATGCAAACAAATGCCCTTTGTATCCATATCTATTCAATACTGTCTTGGACTTTATAAATAATGAGCTAGAAAACTGCTAAACAGCTACTGCAAAAACCGGGACGGGTACTGTTGAAAAACATACCATGCCTTACTTGTAAAACTTCCAGATAGGGTACAATTATTTTCTAATACCACAGGGGCTATTCCATAATTTATCGTAAGGGGGAGTTGGGAGGCACCTGTATTAATACATTATGATTGGTTGTATTGAAGCAGGATCTGATTCCCTATATTAAATCGAAGTTTTTTTGGTTGGTGGGTCTCCCACCCATCCCCTACAGTTAATTCTGGAACAGCCCTTATTGTATCAGGATGCACCAACCTTCAATCATATAGTGTACATTTGAATCAGTAATTAAACACCGAAAACCTTCCACATACATTGGATGTCTATTGTTTGTAATTCTTAATTCTCTTGAAAATTCTGATCCCAGTGTACAAAGTCTGCTGGTCCCAGTCACTTGTTTGTAACGTTATCTTTTACAGTTTCCATCAACAAACATCAAATATATTTTACCACTTAAAAATATCACAAAAAAACATATACCACACTGGACAACTAGGCTGTCAAAAAAAAAAGATTAGATTTCAAAGCAGAAATGATACCACTAAAATTTCACAAGTTCATTCATTTTATTACTACTTATAACTGAAATCAAAATTTCAGATGGAAAACAATAGAAGTCAAAACAAGAGAAATCCTAATTTAACAACATGCACGATGCATTAAATTTTCGAAATGCCTGCTTTAACAACCAAACGGGAGAGTACTGACTTTACTATTAAACATCTCTTGGTGAAACAGAATATATTGTAGAAATCTGCATTTACTTAAATTTGTAGCTGAACAGACGGCAAATCACCAACTAAGAATGAAACCCCTCTGACAAAAATAATTTTTGCATTTCGTTTTCATTTTGTTATCTTTTTGTTTCAAGGGAATTAAAATTTGAAGACTTATTAAAGCAGAAATCTTGCATATATCTTCTAAATATTCTAAAAGGAGACAAACATGTAAGGTTCCACTTGTTTTTACTGTAACTGTACAAAATTCATGCAGATATCCGTTAAAAGCAAATGTATTGTGGTCATAAATATAAATCTATTCACGGGAAAGATGACAGCTGAAGTTGGAGATTTAATGACAGTAAGGCAAGTAATGGCCGTGGGCCATTTTAAACGTGATTTCCTCGGAATTAAACACATCAAATTTTCTAATACTTAATTTTCAAAAAAGCTAGAAATTTGGAAGAAAGTAAAATCACCATTTATATATATATAAAAAAAATCAATGCATAAATGATGTAGTATCAAAGACCATTTTGAACATGATCAATGTTTTATATCAAACAAGTACATCAGTGTATGCCTACATACTGCGTACACTATTGGAACAAAGAACATAGGCGCAATAATGATCAAGTAGAGGGCTATTCCAGAAGTCCTTGTATAGCAGGGAAAGGAATTGTGTTGTTTCGAAATTACAGGATCCAGGCAAATTTTTGCCAGAGGATCAAAGAAGGTTATTAAAGGATAAATGGCATATTCGCAATATCCTAGTTCTAATCTTAAAATTTGACAGTAAATTATATACGTACATATTTTAAAACATAGCACTTGTATTTTATCAGTTGATGGAGGACCCCTTGCTGTACAATTTATTTTGGAATAACCCTAGATACTTCAGTAGTACTGGACATGCTACAATAACATGAGTAAAATGATTTGTTTTGTTTTTCAAATAAGAACATTTAATTTAAGCACATGAGATCTGATTCTTCTTACTATGTATAAAAACAGCTATTAACTCATTCAACCCTGAAATGTCAGAATGAACTATTCCAACCTTTGAATTGGAAGAGTTCAAATGTGTCTTAAGGGGTGAATGAGTTAAGAATGTGTGTGTACTAAGCCTTCCATTCCATAATACTTGGCTGTCACACAGATACAAAGAACTGGGCACAACTTCATATGACTATATCCAACAATACAACAAAATCTTCACAAAAATAATCATATCGTCTTATGCACAATAACTACATGGGTGTAGCCTTTGTCATCTCACATGATTTGGATGAGTTATGTAAGAAAATACATGATTTTATAAGATCTATACACCAACATTTTAGTTGTATATTTTTAAGTCATCATTACCTACAGTCCCGACATATATATTTTTTGCAGCTATTTCAACGAAATATATTGAAATATCATATCACATTTATATCAGGAAGTTGATAAACAATCTTGTAATTTTCAACAATCACCGACGACTTACAAGTGTTTTTATTCTTGCCTTTACCTTCACAGAAAGTTACTTCTAATTAATCCCTTCAAAAAATTGTTAGCTACTCCGTGTTCACAACTTATAGAAACAACAAAATGATGATGAAATACAAACAATAATTTTACCGCCATTGGGAAAAATAAGGTGGTAGAGACGAGATACGCAAAAATTAAATAAACACAGAATAAAGAGTTCTGGGGAGACATGTACAGACTATTATGTGAGGCGAGGTGGATCATAGAGGAGCAATTCATGACAGCACAGACGGCTGATACGCCAGCCACAACACACCAAAAAAATCAGCCAAGGTCATCACTAGTCAAGGTCAACACAGGTGAAGGTCATTCAGTACTAGCAAGGGTCATTACCAGTTCTTCAAAACCAGCGCAATCTTTCATCACAGAAGATTTTTTTCTTTCACATAACTGTTTGTAATTGTTTAGTTTTTTTTCTCTCAGTACTTTCAGAAAATTCATCCCAAGAATCCTGGAGTTTTTTGTTTATTTTCTGTTTTGCACTGTTATAAATCACTGTTGTTTGCACTCTTCTGGTTTTTGAGAATCAGCCTGCAAAGAAACAGAGATGAGGTTACTCGAGAAGCCTTTTATCAACACCTATAAAAAGAAAATGACATTGCAGATTTAAAGCAACAGAATGATGTAATATTTCTGTTTAATCATGGTTATCGGGCTTCACGAAATTGAAAGAACTGCGACAGGTTATTTATGGTGACCAAGTCTCGCATATATAGATCTTCAATTACACCATTAAAAACAGAGTCTGTTTTTTTACTTTTTTTTTTTTTTTTTAAATTCAATCCTATAATTAATAGCATACAAATTAATATTAAATCAACTTCATGTTGCATGCATTTACCCATTCATTCAGTTGTACAAATCTCATCATTCACACAATACAAATCTGGTGTTGACAATTACAAGGTGACTGCACACGATGAATGGACAAATTCATGCAGGTATTGTTAAGGGAGGCGGCAGTACTCATTAACTGTGGCACGACAGAGAGCGGGGTCACATCAACCGCACAGTTACGCATCGATGAACAACTGTCAAAGCTCTTCAACAGGAAAACCCTATCACTGCACTCTACCAACCCCCAACAAATCTGATGGCCTTCAGGGAGACAAAAAACCTGACATCAACATGACAGGCAGAAGGATAAGAAGACCTACAGCAATCATTGTGAAATGTAGTGTTCAGTGCACCAAATTAAATTAAATCAAATATTCGATCATCAATTCTGCACTTAAATTATTTCAGGGACCCCGGGTCATCCTTTTAATTACTTATTGATTAATTTCTTTTGTATGAATCCAGTAAAACTTTGTCTTTTCAAGTATGATCAGGAAGTTCCAGTGTCATGTTAACGTTTAACATTAGGAAGGTTCCGAGTCGCGTTCAAATCAAGAGAACATAAAATGTAGTCTAGCTCGATGTTTTTCATACGTAAAGTAAACAATTTAATACTTGTTCTTTGTGTAGCTTGTTATTTTTGTGTAAGTTTTTATTTCCCCCAAACTTGTGCTCTGAATGTCGGTGCCCATACTTGCGCAACTAAAAGTTGGTGCCCTTCTACCTTTTTAAATGTGTAATTAAAACTCATTGCCCTTCTGTTAAGTTGACTATTGACTAGGCTGTGGGAAATAAAATGGCAAAACTTGTTTCAAGGAACATAACAGTGACAAGGAACTGCTATTCTATCTAAAGCAAATCATGGAATATCAAAAAGATATTGAAGTGATTTGGTTATTTTAGTGCCAAGTTTTTATTTAAGTGAACACTGCACACAAACACACAGCTCGGTGTATAAATATTTAGGTGCACACTTCTGCAGTGCAGTGTCAATTATTTCAACATTAAAAGTTACATGGAAAAACATTCAATAAATGACTTTATTAGAACTGAAAAGAAATTAAGATTAAATGTGGGTCAGGGGAGACAACTCCTAATTTGAAAGGTTGGTCTAAACGTAAGTAATAAAAACAAGTTAAAACATTCTTTCTACAAAAATTACACTTTTATAAAGGAATAGCAGGATTATAAACATAGATGCTTCATTTCAAAGTCTCAAGTATCATCTTTATAAATAGAGCATCTCATTATATCCTGTTTTATCTAAATATTTAACTATACCATAAGGCATAATATATATCCTTCCCTGAAAATAGTTATAAACAATATGTATTCAAAATTGGATCTTTAAATTCCTTCCATCCCATCCCATTTAAATGATAACCTACAATCGGTCAACTGGACAAAGTGAAACCTATTAAAAACCCTTTTCACATTTTATTGGTTAAAGTTTTGTGGGCTATAATAAAACCTATCATTAATCCCATTTCCTCATCATTTAACTTTCAAATCTACGGTGATATTGATTAGTGTTTTCCTGTATATTGTTCACCAGGTTTAAAACTTGATCTTAATACACTGTATAATACTTGAGGTTTTGAAATCAACAGAGTGGGACAGACATTCAGTTTTTTACAGGTGTTTGGGAGGATATAAAAATCAAAAGTTCATGGGATGAGTTGAAACAAACCGAAAATGCAAATGAACACTGTTGTCTCCAGTTGTCTGGAGACACAGAGTGAGTCGTCTGTATATCACACTCCCACTGGGGGCGCTGAAACAAGGTTTTAAATCAATGTGCTTCAAGATTTAATTCAATCTGTATATATCCGATAGTGTCAAAGATATCAAGCAAACACCCAAACAGAATGCTCCCTACTTCATTACTATGCTTTTCAGAGATTTAAAAAAATACATTAATTAATTCACTTTAAATATATGCTATTCACATTATATTAACATGAGGCCCATAGGGCCTGCGAAGCTCACCTGGACCGCAATTGTGTGCAAGCGAAGAACATACTTGTTTGTGAAATAGTTCAGCTTCACCCAATGAACAATTTCTGTGACCTTAAAGTTGCATATTGGTCAAGTTTGTCTCTTTTACTGTCATCAAAACAGCTTTTATAGATCTCAGCAGTATAAATTGGGTCAAACTTTCACAGTGAGAAAATACTTTAACCAGAACATAACCCTTTCACAATCACAAGTGACCAATCAAAATCTCTGTATCGTGTTTATAAAACATTTTCAGTATCCAGACTTTTGTACACTTTTGTTGATAATAAAGAAGATAACTCTTGTATATTAGAAGCACGAGAATGGTCCAGAAATTGTGATCAACTAACAGATGAATTTTGTTTTCAAAAGCTGAAAAAGTTTCTTGTTGGGGTGTCTGGTATTTCTCATTCTTAAATGTAATGTCCAATGTACATTGAATACAATTTAATACACACACCGGGGGTACCAGGAGAACACTACATATTGATGGGCCGTTCTGTGCAGGTACATACATGTACAACACAATATCAACAACGGTGCCAGCCTATACTCTCCCCATGCATATAACACAACAAGATTGAGGATCCCGCTGATGTAGACCAATTCTCAAAAGGTTGGTAATAGTGCTCACTCCAATACATTTGCCATACAGTGCAAAATTATAGATTGAATATTGATTGTATTGAAATAATTAGAGCAGTCATTTAAGTCTACTAAAACAGTAACATTACAGATATGTGTGTTTCTTCAATCAATGAATGATGGATTATTGATGCATGTGAAAATAAAAAAGTGAGTGGGTGCTAACATTGTTTCCCCTCTCCCCCTAAATTACTATGTAGACTTTACTTCAAAAGCAGTAAATAATGACCTTAAGTTGAGGTGATAATACAATAGCAATTTCAGTGTATGTTTTACGGAGCTATATGGTTATATAGACATCAATTGCAGTACATGATATGTATATATATCTTTTTTAATTACTCAATGTATAAATAGTGATGAAAAGATCAAATATCTGTCAAACAGACCAGTTAATGTGATCACAGAGGACATTTGATTCAATTCACTGCACTTCTACATCCTTTCGTGCCTGTCCGAGCGTCTGAACGACAGTATACAGATACAAAATATCCATGCAGTACCTTGACCTTAATGATAACTTTGTATTTGCAGGAATTATCAAATATCAGTATCTCGCGCACATTTTGCATTCTCTATCTCGATGTAAATTAATCACAATTTTCATGTGGAAGATCTATTTACAAACTGATCAAAGGAAAGTGATGGCTTTTGAAAACACAGCTAGATAATAATAACACTACTGAAACACAAAACATTGTTTGTTTGAGAAAAAATTGATCGTTAAAGAGAATTTTGCGAACAAGTCCATCTAACATCGGATATTACCAACCTGCGAGGTTCCGTCTACATCACAAACACCATTCACCATGCGGAGAACAATCATCGAGAGCCATAATAGGTATATTAATTTACCTGTGTGTATGTTATGCACATGCACGGAAGCATGTGCATATGACACAAGAGAGGTCACATCAATTTACCTGTGGGTTATAATCAGGGTCTGCGTCCTCATCATAATCTCCCTCCTCTCCATCCTACAGAGACAAATGGCAGTCAGTCACTAACATGCAGGAGAAGCTTTTAACACTGCTTTCACACAGGAATTGAGTATACAAGTTTTAACCCTGATTTCACATAGGAATTTGAGTATACAAGTTTTAACACTGCTTTTACACAGGAATTTGAGTATACAAGTTTTAACACTGCTTTCACATAGGAATTTGAGTATACAAGTTTTAACCCTGATTTCACATAGGAATTTGAGTACTCAAGTTCTTTTTTTTCACAACAGATTTTACATGAATATGAAAGACTAGTTTTCACTGAAAGTTACATGAAAATACACAGCAAATGCACACAAAGATATGTGCAATGCTATATTACAGGAGTGTCATTCAAGTCAAAATAAGAACTTTGTTATGCTCAGAGAACTACACCTTCGTCCCATGATACAAGGTAGGAAATATGGAAATATGTCGAAACTGTAAGACTCTGCATCAAACTTGACCAGGTAATTTCTAATTTCCAGAAATTTGTCAAATCACCTACTCATTAATGCTTGTATACCCATTAAGCTCCTCCCTTAAATATAAATCCATTAATCACTTAATTATTGAAAAGATTTTGGAATACATTGTACCACCATCCCCCCACTTATGTATATTAATTGCCTATCAGCATCACTGACAACATTAAGGCAAGGGAATACTACCATGATAGAGCCATGCAAACAAAAAAGGCGTTAAGGAAAGAGAACGCCAGTAAAAAATAGCCAGGAGAGGTACGCATTGTCTTGCATTTTGAGTTACATGTTCAGGCCAGATCTTATGAACATGTCATAAAAGTTTTAATTATTGAACTTGAATCAAAATGTAGAATGAAAATTATATTTGAAATTTTTACTTTTGCAAGATCCATATAACATGCACAAATTATTAACAGTTAATGACAGATGTCAAGACTTAGACCAAATTGTAACTTGAATGCTATTAAAAAAGAAATATTCATGAATGAATTTCTTCCAGTTTTGTACATAAGAAACATTTTTTTGAAGGTTTTTTGTTTGTTTCATTGTAATTACTAGGTAATTTTATAGTTGTAATCGTAATAAGTTAATTACCTCTTCCTCGCCTTCCTCATCAAACTGAAAACAAAACAAAATTCACACAAAGATCAGAAATGTCCACAACAACAATCACCAAACAAGATTTTTTCTAAAGAAATTCTAGAATTTGGCAATAAAGAGACAATTAAAACAATTTTCAGTTTAACCCTTTCACCCCTATGTAACTTTAGTAAGACTCTACCACGCATTGATATGGATGAGTCCATTATGGTCTACAGTGGTGAAAGGGTTAATATATCAAAGGCGATTTCAAAGGACCAATTTTTGAACAACAAAAAAAACTTATCTGAATATTTCTTTACTAAAGGGCAAATGATCAAATATCTTGAATTTATTGTGATTTTTTATGAAGTTGTTCTCTAAAATAAAATGTATTAGATTTTAAGCCTAATCAAAATTTAATAACACCAATTGTTGCATTTTTCCACCTTTGAAATATATTTACGAAGAGGCTACGGAAAATAGATAAATGGGTAATAACTGACTTGTGTAGTAGGGCAAGTGCTCAAATGCTGAGCGATGGACAACACTGATTAAATTTTGGAGGTCAACAGACCAGCATTAGGAAATTGGTCTGATAATGAACTGATCAAATAAAGAAATCTGGAAACTGTCTACTGATCAACATTAAGAAAAATTAATAATAACCTCCTCAGAATTGATGTCAAAACCAAGTTTTGCCTTAACTAATTAATAATGGAAAAAATCCAAAAACTTCAACTGGTCAATGATCACCAGATTATTGATTAAAAATAAAGATAAAAGCTTGATTTAATCCATTTAATGGTAATTTGTTAAAAATGTTTTTACTTTGTTCTCATTATTGGGACAACACTATAAAATACATGTACAAATTATTACTTCAAGTTTCTATTACAAAAAAAAACAAAGCTTTTTTTGAGTAAATGAGAAAAAATTGAAAAATGCAATATTTGAGATATTTTCATAAGAATAGAAAATGTCTCTGGAAATGAATGCCCCTAGAATCCCTAAAAGTTGTGTTATTGTTTCACAAATATTTATGAATAGCAACACATTTGTATACAAATTTCATCAAAATCGGATAAGAACGAAAACTGTTAGTGATGCCAACCTTAGCTTAGAACTATTCTCATATTTGACTCTTCAGAGTTTGAACAAAATCTGTTAAAAAAAACGCAGACTCCAGGGCAGTGACACTGAATTGTTGTCAGGGAAATTTGGACATTTTTTGTTAGAATTCAGCAAGTTTACAGATTTACGTACTTTCATATAACTGGTTTAACAATTTGTGGGTTTTTTTCTTTCTCAGAAAGCTACCCTTTTCAGGTCATGTTTTACAACAGAACTCACTAATCTACAAACAATACAAAAAATCAAAAGGCTACACTAAGCATCAAAGCCATGCTGCCCTCCCTCCAACTTCATCCGACAGATCAACCAACATGTTCTGCAAGAGCAATCCCTCAATTAGTTGTATGGGGACCGGAGGGTTGAAGGGCAATTTATCTATGTCAACAGACCCAACTGGATTGGAAGAATACAGCAATTAATTCTGATATTGCTTCATTTTCAAATATTTAATGGGTGAAGGGATCTCTGGCAGTTTCTTCTAATTATAAGCCCTCCACACACAAATAATTTTTGGAATATGCCCTTGAAGGAAAACGACATACTTCTGATGTTACAAGGTCCCACTGCACATAAAAGAAGTTGCAATTTTTTCAAAGTAATGTCACCGATTGTTTTTTTGTTCACTCCTTAATGCGATAATACTAGATCAAAGACGTTTAAACTCTACAAAAATTTGTTTTAATACATTTTTTTCTGCATGGATGGAAAAAAGAAAATTTAGGTGAATCAATATTCACAATGTATCTAGATTTAAAATATAACAAGAGATCCCAGAGGGATCTTGGCGCCCACCCTTGTACCATCATCATTAGTTCTTTGTCAGTTCAAT
>JAUMHH010159872.1:0-17780 GCA_032359455.1 Chlamys rubida | reverse complement strand
TAAAACCTGAGATTTATCAATTCGTATCAATGATTTCATTTGTTATAACTGTATTCAAATACATTTTTAGTTTCCAATATTATTTAAGGTATACACATGACTGTTTTTGGACTAAACGGTAAAAAAAGTGTGCAATTTGAATAAATACTTATTTGCTCATATTTAATTACTATTTATTCATATCTGATAAAGACAAAAGAAGTTTTCACAAAACTAAATAATGCGCTCTAAATTTCATTGCCGAACAACCAATCAGCGGTTACACTGACAAACTGGTTATTTGATATAACCGGAAAATCTTTCACTGGGGCAATAGGGGTATTTAGTCAAAATTGAATTATTATAAATGAACCTAAAACTTCCAAGATACTGCTAAGGTAATCATCATTTTAAACCATTAATGTTGAAAGACGTCTTGCAAAAACATGACAATCGGTTTTTTTCACCAAATAGACACAAGTATCTTGATGGCTCTCTTTCTTACTATTTATATGTATTTGAATCCATTGTTCCTACTAGCATTTTGTTCTTGTATGACAAATCCCCTTACTCTTCAACTGAACGAATCGTTAAACACCTCATCATACGGGTGCTGTCAACACGATTTTTAACCTACAAAATGATGCTCAGTAATGAAAAACCTCTTACTCTTACACAGATAGAATCGTTAAACACCTCATCATACGGGTGCTGTCAACACGATTTTTAACATACAAAATGATGCTCAGTAATGATAAGCCCCTTACTCTTACACAGATAGAAACATTAAACACTTCATCTTATAGATAATCCGTCTATGCATGTGAACATACTAAATAATGATCGCCTGCTATCGATCCACTTAAAATTCCAGAAATAGGAAAGAACAGCCATGTTTATCAACTATATCCTCCAAATACAACTATCGATAATGAAAAATGTGTGTATCGGTTTATAAAAAATGTGATACAATTGTTATTTTTACTTTTTTTCCCAGACGGTTTGCTTACGAGAAAGATATTGCTGAAGTGTAAGGTTTTGACGTTGTCAAATATTTATTCTGCAAAATACTTTCTCCAAATTGTATGAATAGTCTGGCTGACTATTCTAAAAATAAGTTGGCAATTTTAGCACCAGACACAGTAGATATAGTACAAGGCGAGAAACCAGAGAATCACAATTCACTTATGTAAACAGCATCTGTCGGCACCGAGGCTACCAATAATTACCAAATACATACGGAATTCTTGAAATTACCATTGAGACAAATATCTCAACTTTCTCGAAACTATTCGTTTCTCAACAATTAGTTTATATCCGATTTCCTTCCCGATTGATGTCATTTTATATTCCGTATCCCGTGACTGTTTTGGTGTCGCACATTTATGAGGTTATCGTAAAAAAATGTGGAAAAAACAACAAGAGGATTCTTAAGTGTAAACAAAACTATACTTCGAATTAAAATCGATAAAAATAGGGCAAAATAAGAACAAAGGAAAGATAAAGGATAAAGGAATTTTTTCTTTTCGTTTTGTTTCTTTATTTTTATGATTACAATATTAACACAGATTGCAAACATGAAACAGACAAAATTTAACTACGTCAATATCAGCAAGAACTTGTTACAGTATTTTATTATATTCTCATTTAAATATTTAACAATTATCATGTATCGAGATTATTTTCTTATCAACACAAAGATGAGACATTGCTTATTTCATATATGGAACATAGTAATCCGAATTTCATATAATTTCCTTCAAACTCTTGAAATGATTGTACTTTGTTGTGCCTCTCTACGTGGCCCGCATCTGGCTTACACATACCAATAAGTATAGAAAAGAATTCAAACATTTCCACACTATTTTTGTTAAGCCGGATTTTTTTTTAATATTTGATTTCAGTAAAAATAATTGGCTAAGTTAGAACATGTGGTAAAAATTGTTTTGAAATAATGGTATTCAATGAATGTAATGTCTCATTTTCAGATTCGTAAAACACATTCACTTTCTCTCAATTTAGTTAAAATATGCATTGTAACATAATTTAAAGGGAAAAATCTTGAATGCAATTTATTTTGTACCTAACTGCAAGTTGATATATTATCTTCTTTTTTTCCCTTTATATACCCTTTCAGAATAGCTGATATTGTTTCAGTGAAGGAGTTGTTTCTACAAAAAAGATAAAATGAACTGCAATATGTTACTAATTCAGAAATATCAAAACCCGTTGACAGTGTAAAATGAGTTATCCTAACTATCTTTGTGATGTAGCATTTTGGAGAAGTTCTAATTTTTATATGCAAACATAATCAGTAAGATGTTGTGTTTATTTCAGACAGTTGCTGGACGAGCCATCTGCCCCGGGAGTTTTAATTACGAGAACAAACGAATGCTCAATGTCCATTTTCGTCTGCCTGGCCATTGTTGGGTTGTTTTCTACAAACATCTCGCGGACCCTGAAGGAGAGACTGCTTGCGGAAACAAACACTTTAGAATTTGGCGTTCCTCCCAATTGTCTCATTGAGAAATACTCACCCCAACGGTTTGATTATTAAATATGTGATTTTTGTGTCGGAGCGAGGAGACTGTACTTACTTTATTGACTTAGCTTTGTACAAATATCATCAGAAACTTGGGGAAATAAAAGCGAAGGCAACCCACCGTTTAAAGCAAAGGGCACATGCCATTTGCCAAGGAAACCGCTCAGTCTAAGCTAGACCCGAATTAATAAAAGGGAAAAAAGTTACAAAACATCTAAAAGGGAGAAAGATGTACGAATTTTGCACGAAGTGGCATTCAAAGCTATTTAATGATGGGCGCTATCCTCCCCGAAAAACGCTCATGGATTTTGAGAAAAAAAATACAACAGTATTGTTTTGGTCAACGTGAACTCTGACCATTCGTTCGGAATGGAAATGCCGGACTCTGCTTTCCTTCTCGAGAATGGTTGACCAGTGACCCTGTAAAGAAGGCCCGTTCAAACACGTCTTAAAAATCACTAGGCAGCTATCGACGTAAGTATTCTCAATTAAGCCTCTATTGGATGGTGTTTGACCGTTCATTGTATTTAGTATGGACTCACTTTTGGACGTTCGATCCATTTTAATTGGTATAAATTTATTTATGACATTAATTAAGTCAACATCACAAATATAAAGCATTCGCATTTATTTATTTATTTATTTATTTTGTTTTCTTTTCATCTATTTTGCTTTGGAAATAGTTCTATAAAATGTTAATGGTGTTGCTTTGTCTTACATAGTATATCAAAGGAAATTATATAATTCATGCAATCAAACGCTTATCTTTTAGAGTTGGCATAAACAAAAAAGTTTGTTTTGGAATGTAATATTTTCAAGTTGATGCACATTGTTGTTACTGAAGAAGAGATGAAATATAATGCAATTTCAAAGTGACGGTTTTGATAAAATACATGGAATCTTCACTGAAAGTATAAATAACGGAAATAATCATTAGATTTTGCATTGACTTAATCTGTAAAGTCTGAATAAAATATAAATAAATGACGGCTCTTACACTTACTTTTAACTGTATCTATTTTTGTCGGAAAAAATCCATTATGATTATTATTTGTCTAAATATCAAACAAATAACGACGTATTTATATTGTTTTTCTTTCAAGACGTAGCATTATTATTTAAAATGGCATATACATTATTCAATTCGGAGAGTATGTAAACTGAAATCATACTTAATTTAAATTTAGGAAAAAGTCTTGGGTCACTATAAATATACTTGTAAAGTAAATTTCCCAAGTAAAAAAAAAGAGAAATGAGCTGACAAATACACACGCATTTTTGTATTTTTGAAATATATTTACATGCATTTAAAAGGTATAAACAATCCTACATATATAAAAACTAGTCGAATCAACATTAACAATTACCAGAAGTTTGATTTATAACAAATCACAACTGGAAATCAAATGTTATTTGACATTTTTAGTATTTCTATCTCTTTATTATATGAGTGAAGTATCCGTGTTATGCCATATAAAATATTCAAGAAATTCTCTATAAAGTGCAGAGATTCCTTGACCTACTGGTGATTTATTATTTATAAAATTATATAACCATTCAAGATATTTTCACTTTCAAAATATAATACCAGTCGGTGATAAATTAAGCATTGGGAAATTCAATACTGTAAATTGATTTTTGGCGCTTTTAAATTATATTAAATTAATATGATATCGTTCTGTTCGTATTAGGGTGGGAAAGAGTAGCTTTCAACCTCAGGCTATCCACTTATAACTCCGTACCGGGTAGGGACCTATCATCGGATCTTAACCACTCAATGGATTTCGTATTCGGCTCACACAAAAAAGTGTAAGACAGACAACATGATTTTAAATCACTTTTTATATCCTTAAAAAAATACTGAAAACGAATATTTATCATAAACGATGCATATCCTTGTTGTATCGCTATGATTTTTATTTTCTACAATATACTTACAAAGAATAGTTATAATAAACGTTGTACAAAGTTTCACACATTTTCATATGCTAAAATGTCAATAAATGTAATCTTATGATAATTTTAATAAGAGATTATAATAAACTAAAGTTAAGCGGCCTACCTAAAAGACCGTGCTAAATGATCTGCAGTCACCGATAGAAATTGGTTGCTGCTAGGCAGAAGTGATAACAGATGACCGACTCATATGAGCTGTTCTTTTTTTGAAGAACAATTACACGGAATTAATTTTGTTATACGCCTAAGGCGGTGTTTTCCCCGCATCGCGACAATTTCCGACATAACACGCTTTAATTGTGAGACTATCGCTACAGGCATTTTGTTAAACTAAGACACGTTTTGCAAGCATATTAAATGTTACTGGAGATTTAATATGTCTCAATATGATTGGGCTGCTAAAAGAAAGAAAAGAAAGATGAGAAAACGAACGTGTAGTCGTATACTGTTGTATACATCGATGTGGTTTAATGATCTGATAAGCATTGGCGATCAGTAGGGATGAATATATTCCGTATTTGACACAAAAGATATAAATGCATGTAATTAGAATTAAATTGCATTTAAAGTTGCATTAAAATCTACTTTAACACGACAATTTCTTTACTGATTAAAGTTTATAAAACCAATCGCAATAATTCGTATATAATGATTTGAGATCTTTATATAATGTTTTGCATTTTAATAGTATGGTGATCATGTATTCTATGATAATTATTATGTTACATAAGTATGATTATTATGTATAATTACAGAATAATTGAAATATTATAAATATTTCAATACTACACATAATAACTAGAACATATATTATTGGCATGTATTTTATCTATGTTTTTTTTTTTGCATTTGATTTTAGTCAATGCGCAGGGTTTCAAGTTATGTAATTAAATAGCTGTATAGATAATATAAGGTTGAAAAGAATGTTTATTGCTGAACCAAAAAAGGCATTAATAATCAATCTTATTTATATTGAGTATAGTGCTAAAATGGATGGATGTTGTGCCGTCAAACTGAATTTATTGATTCGGAATTCGGAATTAAAGGTTTGAATTATTGAAGTAAAGATTGTGCATCCGTGCAGGTGTGTCATGCATGCTATCAATATCGTTATCAAACGCACGTGCCATTTATCTGAGATATGTGATTGCAGTCGTTGATAGACATATACTGACCCGATCTAATCCTACAGTTTAAACTTTCCCAAATACTACTCAAAATGTCTGCAACACTACATAGCGACAAGATTGATTATAGCCGCATCAAACGTACCACTGAGCGCACTTTCCCTTTTTACCTGGTATTACCTATGTACATTATGTTGTTTTATAGTGCTGACGTCATCACATCTCTGCCAGGTGTAGATACTTCACCATTTATCTGCATATATATTTTAGTCTGGAGTTTTGTTTATGAGATGTACGGGATATAAGGTCTGCGCCACAAATTGAAATAAAGTAAGAAGTGTTTCCTTCTTATAAAACTTTACTAAGAAATTACAACAACAAAAAAATTGACCTACTGTTAAAAACATGTCTTGCTTTATTAAAAATATATATTCTTAGGTTAGAAAATTACGTTAAGGTATTTGAAGAACTTTAACTCTAATGTTTAGAAATCAGTTAGTAAATATTTCACAATGCCCAGTCCCATCTCACAGTGTAAATTCATTTTTGGCATACTGTATCTAATACCAAATTAAAAAAGTTGCAGTCACTTGTGTGTGCGTTTTACGTTAAACTTTTAGAGCGAACAACACAGACATTATAATATCCTTGGTAAATCCTAAATTAGGAAAAGCAAGACCTAAATAATGTTATATTTTGCAGTGAATCCTAGACAATATAAATACCGCCTCACAGTCAAGCCTGTCACATTAGACAATTCTAACATAATGATTTCAAACTGTTAAATATAAGACTTGTTATCTTAGTCTAAGGCATTTTGATGAATTAATTAAAAAGTTACTTTGTATTGAAAGACAGCACAGTCAGACCAACAATTATCGTGAACCCTTAAAAAAATTAAACTAAAATATTTTACTGAAGAGTTCACGGTTTGTTCTTATATATTTCACTTCAGAGCGTAAAACATCAATTGAAATCTCGTTAGGGAGGAACGTAAATAAATCGTTGTTCTGCGTTATAATAAAAGTGTACCAAAACAACTAAATATTCATATTTGATATTACTGAAAATCCACATGAACACCATCCTCGTCGATTTAACAAATGATTATTCAGTCAAGTCACGAAGACATATTTATGTGATTTTCAGATAAAAAAAATACATTTCAGAAAAGACAGATATATCTCCTACGTAGAAAATCAACATTAAAGTAAATTTTACCTTTAACATCGCCAGAAGATCATGTAAAAAAAAGTTGAGGTTGAAATTGGTGTCTGTTACTTAACATCTGACAGCATTACATGTATATAATGACTAAATGATCTTGAAAGATTTCTTGCTGAACAGGTGACATTTAAAACAATTATATTACATAAAGTACAAGAGCACAAAGTACATTTTGTAATTATATTGATCATGATAGAATTGTGCTTAGCTTATCCATATCTATTTAATATAGTTGAAGGATTAATTTGAAATATATTTTTTATGAAATTTGCAACAACTCAATGATTTTGATATTTATGTTATTCTGATAAACCAATATACATATGACTTAATGCTATCATAATATCATTCATTAAACACAAACAATGAACAAGTGCAAGTTAAACTTTTCATGAATAAACCTATTTTGAAATAGTTTCAACATTTAATGAATGCCAAGTTTGTTTTGAACAGAAACAGTAATTTTATTTCAAAAACGTGGGTTTCCTTTGTCATACAAAGAGTGCAAATGACTGATGAATCTTATTCCTTATTTCAACATTAAATCAGAAAAATATGTTTTAGTTTTCACCTTTGTTCTAAGTAGAAACTATGTATATTTGCTCCCTCCAACTACACATATTGTATTTCCTATAGGTAGAATTAGACATAAGCTAAGTTTCAGTGAGTGGGGTATACTGATTACATCACGAACTTTGGTATGTCCGATGCCATTGCTAACGAGTGTTTACTCAGTAGAGCGCGATTGAAGCCGAATGCTTCTGATACCGGCCATGAAAAGCCTTCGTACAGCTGTATACTGGAGGTACCATACCCTATTGTCTACATAGCATGGGTCGATCTTTGAAGGCTTCGTGAGGTCTCAACTGTTCTGGTGAGAAAATAGTCACAACATTCATCTGCGTCTAACTGTACCGAAACACACATTCATGTCTATTTCCCGTTTTTGGCGAGTCTCATTGCCTTGTTTGTTTGTCCGTATTAGCTGATGTTTGGTTAGGAATGACCGATGTTTGTTAACTTCTAGAAGTAAATTTCGGATGAATGCCTGTTGCCTTTCTCAGCCCTCTAACACCATTTCCTTTCGCCACACCAATTAAGCTCACATCAGCTTGTGTCAACACATCCTAATTAGGCTATATGTACCAAATTCTTCTCCTGATGTTTAAACAAGCACCTCTTACTTACGGCAGTACATGGATTGGTTAATAGTGTCAAACAGAGCTGGCCACACGATGACCACAAGGACACACAGGACGTGAACAGGGGACATCAAACGAAATTACATAACCAACAGACCTTACATGTATTAAATATTTTGATGGACTGATTCTAAATCTATTTATTTTTTAAATAAATTTGTTATTCTCATAATGAAATAAACATATAACACTTGTTATTTTCAACATGTCGAATTAAATGACATTCCATGTTTTTGTGTGATGCATTAACATTCTGTTACTTTCATTATACAAGTGGATAATTGCTACGATGATAGTCATTAAATTTATGCAACGAGCGAGTAAAACACAGGTTGCATAAATTATTTAAAACAAATTTCAACCTTTAATAATCTAGAAAATGCATTTAAATATGAATTGTTATGTAATAATTATATTATCGTAATGAAAGTGTATTTGATACTCGGTGATCACATACAAATGACCAGTAGCTACATAGGTAAATTCATATATTATTTTATTCATTGTATTGTATTATTTTTCATAATTTATCATCTATGCATACTATTATATTTTTAACATGAAATTAAATAATATCATGGACCATAGTATTCCATGTACTATATTCAAGTCTAACTTCACATTTAAATTTATGTCGCTTTCCAAAGGAAAAAAACCTAACTAAATATATCTAATTGTCGACGATCACACCCTATAATGACGAAGCTAATTTATACAATGACTGTCTAGCGCGTGCAGGACAACATGTTAACCGAGCTCATTAGAGCCAGTCTATAACATGATTCGTACCTAGGGGGCGCCTCTATCGGAGGGTCGACCGCCAGGACACTTTAATTCCATCAGATGACGTTAGATGATTATTGTCTGGTAGTGTGACGATCCTAGTATGATTAGATGATTAGGGTTTCGTCTGATATAACGCCAACTCAGAGGTGATTATGGTCTAAGTGACAAATTATCTGTCAGCTTGATACAAAGTAAGACTAAATGACCAGCCAAACTAGCTTTCAAAAATACATAACTGAAAATTAGAACTTAAAAGAATAAGTAGGGCCAATTGAATTAATATCCTAGAAATTAAATTACAAACCAAAAATACATCAACCAGTATATTTTTTCCGGATTAAGCGTTTCTGAAATTATACTAACCAAACGTATCGCGTCTGTTTCTTCCCGGAAAGGACGATGTTTCAAACAAGATGAGATGATCGCTCTGATAGTGTTTATACTGTTATGTGATAATGAAATGGACAAAAGCATGCAATGTTCTGATCACAAAACTCAAAACATGCAATTCCTGGTAGAAACGTCAATAAAGAAATTGGTTCTCTTATAATTACGCCCGTTGCAATATTTTTAACAAGTAATCGCTTCAAAATTAACTTTGCCAGCATTAATATTACGTTAGAAACTAAACCAAAACCGTTTTATTTTTTTGTATTATTATTTTCCAGTATAAATTGTGATTCAATATTCGATATATATATAAATATAAATCAGTACTTTAGGTAAATAAACTAAAAACTTGGTTAAAAAAAACATGCATTTATGTTAATGTTAAAGATCTATGAAGTTACTCCAAACACGTAAACATTTAATGGTTAGATCGCGTTATTCGAAGGTATAAAGAAACACGTTAACATGTAATGGTTAGACTGAGTTAACTAAAACGTATAGACACGTAAACATTTAATGGTTTGACTGCGTTATACGAAGGCATATTGATACACGTATACATTCAATGATTAGACTGAGTTAACTAAAGAATATAGACATGTTAACATTAATGGTTAGACTGAGTGACAGTAATGTATATAGAAACACGTTAACTTTTATTGTTAGACTCCGTTACACGAAGGTTTATGGAAACACATTACCGTTTAATGGTTAGACTGCGTTACACGAAGTCAAAAAGAAACACGTTAACATTTAATTGTTAGATTGCGTCACACGAAGACAGTGTAACGTTAACATTTAATTGTTAGATTGCGTCAAACGAAGACAGTGTAACGTTAACATTTAATTGTTAGATTGCGTCACACGAAGACAGTGTAACGTTAACATTTAATTGTTAGACTGCGTCACACGAAAGTGTGTATAAAGACGTTCACATTTTATGGTTAGACTGCGTTACTCGAAATCAAATAGAAGCGCGTTAACGTTTAATTGCTAAACTACGCTTCGCGAAAGAAAATCGTTCTTAAGAAAAAGAGGATTTTGATTTTGTGTATAAGTTTTGAAATACACATAAACTATTAATTTAATTATTGTAAACAATGCAGAAATGTTTATGCAAACTGTTTGTTGATGACAATAGCATACTAAAGGGATTGTTGTCATTTGAAATTCATACCATGGATCTAAATATTGCTGCAATGAATAAGTAGTTTAAGGCGATTCTTAGAAATACTATTGTCTTACATATCCGTATACATAAAATAGCTAATTCTCTATTGCTCTAGTTCTCATTGACTAGGATTACGTTGAAGTAACGCCACATTCCTATCTAGATCCCTGTAGTGAGGTAGTCATATAGAAACAGTCCTTAACCTTCTAGTAATACGACATTGTTACATTTATCTTTCAAATATAAACTTGTAAATAAATCGATGTGATAAATTAATGTTGTATTTGCCTTACAAGCTGTTGAAATTTGGTAAACACAAATGGCGAGAATCCATGTACATAGCTGCAGATATTTACTCTACTGTACACAGAGTCCTTTACCTACGTCGTTTGCCGCGTAAGCTGTGTCTACACCCCCGAACCATAAAATCCTCATCGCCAGTCGGAGAGTGTATGAATGAACTTGACTCTTAGAGGCGATACTTTAATCATTGTCAATATTATTTCTGTGATAAAACTGTTGATTGTCTATATTTATATTTCAGATTCAGCTATCGTAGATTACGATTCATAAAACGGATGAAAAGTCGCTAACGCCGTCACTTTATCTGGGAATGGAGAGGGATCAAGTCCGACGGAAAAGGAAAGGAACACAACTTAAGAAGAAAATGCAACAACTCGAAAGTAATAAGAATAACCCAAATGGTGATTTATCTAGACAGAGGACAGATGTGAAAGTGTTACTTGTGTATTTGTATGATAGACCCGATGGTTTCACACGTTTTACAGTGACGTCATCAGTGACCGGAAACTATTCAGTGACAGTGAACTCCGAACAATCTGGATTAACGGAAATATTCCTATAAGGAAAAAGAATCTTGAAAATAATCATATGGTAATACAAATTCCAATCACAGTGTGTAATGTTTTGGTGTGAATTTCTTGATGCATATTTCCTGGGTTTGTTTTATTAAACGGAACATGTAATTTGATCATAATGATTTGTAAACATATGAAAAAAAAAGTAAACAGATTAAGAAAATATATTCATAAAATAAGAAAGTTGATAGTCATTATTTTATCAATATAATTCCTAAAATTTCTGTTCCTTCTACAATGTTGCTTTCAACGAATGTTTCTGCTTTCCCTTTTATCACGGTATTTCCGGGGTTCTTGGTGCTGGTCTTTACTGTGATATACTTATAGTATTTTCACCCTCTCTTCTGTAGAGTCTACATATTAATGGGTTTTTTTTCATTTCAGCCTGGTGTTTATATCTGTTGAGTTGATACACGCTGTCTGGTTTACCTTTAATGCGTTAAAAAATAATAAACATCGAAGCCAAAACGTATATTAAATTCTTAGTACAAAACTTTATCCGTGCTTGTATTCTGTTTTTTTAAACATTATGTTTATTCCGCATAAATTAATAATGATATAAAAACGTGATATGCATAATTACCTAAACAGAAATATGGATATGCATAAATATTTCACATTTTGATTTGGTAATGTTCGTCGAGAACTTTCTCTCTCTCTCTCTCTCTCTCTCTCTCTCTCTCTCTGGCATTCTTGGTTATTTTAGCTATTTTTCCTCAACTTGTTATAACATGTTTACTTAATACACGCCGATTTTTATATAGTGGTTGATTTTTCTGTTTATTTTGTTTTGATGTCTCCGTAGTACTAATTGGTGTCTCCTCGGTACCGGTTGTTGTCTTATCCTTGTTTTGGTGCCTCATCGCTACCTTTTATCTTCTGTGTTTATAATATTGTTTTTCTGTGACTCTGTGGTGTTTTGTTTTTCTATTTTATTGACCAATTTCCTGTAAAAATAGTTCAAACTAATAAGTTGTCGTTGAACTTTTGTTGATATAGTTAATATAAGTTGTTGGACTTTCACTCATATCAATAGTAATTAGACTTTCATTGTTTTTAGTTTTTTGATACCGTTGGGAAAAAATGTGTTTATGCCAATTCAATTCACATTCACTTTAAAGAAAATAATATATATCAACAATGAAGAAATATCAAAACTTATATTTTTATCAGAAATATTTTATTTACATTAAAATTTCTTATATTATAAAGGCCGTATCAAGTCTGAACAATATTACAAATTACGTTCAAATGCCAAAATATAAATTATGACTTACATTTGAACTATGAATTTAGTATCAAATGAAGATAAATGAAAAAAAGTATGTAATTTATACATTTAAAGTTTGAGCCTAAAATTTGTTTTCCAAGGCACAATGACAAGATTGAATCACTTTATAGTCACACAAAATTCCATGTAATACATTAATAAATATCTCAAATAAATATTAAATACTTACTATAAAAATCTCCAACAACAATATTGCTATAATCGGAACACTGATTTTGGCAATTTCATTGATTTCTTTGAAATATATTTCCATAGTACGAGGAATGCACTTATGTTACGACTATAAATGGTTTGTGTTTTAGAAATAAATTACATTTGAAAATTTTTGAATTTTATTTCTAGTTTTATTATTTTAAGATTCAAAATACCTTTAGCCTACTTCCCAAACAATTCACCCTAAAATTAGCTCACGATAATAAAGCGATTTCATGTCATTGTGTGAAGGTTTTATTCTATTTTTGATCAGGTCTGGTAATCTAAAACTCATTGAGCCAAAGGTTAATGTCCAGGCAACCATAAAACCTCTCTGAGAGGCCAACAATGAATCATATATGTACGCACAATTACTCCAGAGAGTAGATTGGAAAAGCAAAGGTCTGCTCATTTCATGTTTTTTTGTAGAAAACTTCTTTCAGAAAAAATGTCTTTAATGTATAGCCTCGCTTGGTCAGTGGGTCAAGTCTGAGTAGAACAGAGCTTGGTTATTCTGTCGAAGTTTGTCTCGAGATTATGTGGAAACAATACCAGTCAAAAGAATAAACGTCTCCAAAGAAAAGTATGCAATGACACAGTAAGAAAATAGTTTGAAACTAGACAGACGTCTGAATTTTGATTAAGATGATCTGAAACCATACTGACAGAAATTCAAAACATGTCCAACTACACAGGGTTTTCTCTCATTCAAATAGTGGTTTATATAACGTTTAGGAGCATGCTAAATCTACATATGATTAAGCTAAACAAAAATCAACTTTATTTATTAATTTGAAGTTAAAATACCTGAAAATAAAAAAAATAAAACGAAAATTAGATCATAGCTATCTACAGACTTTTTCCTCAAAATGATAAAGTCATAAAAATATTCTTATCTTCATTAGCGTCTCATCGCATACATGCAATAACCTTAACACGAAAATTTGATAAATCAAATTCAGAATATTTATTTAATAAAAGAAACAATATATAAATATGGTTTCCACAACAAAACGTTTTTGTTTGAGGAAAACTTCATTCTGTAAAACAGAAAAGAATTGCTTCAGTTTTATTTTCACGTCACTTAATGATATGACGAATTCAACAATGATTTGCAAATTTGTGAGACGCTAACATTTTATAATGTCCATAACAAGTCAGGGTTTCCAACACAACTAATTTGTTTTAAAAACATGAGAAAATATCAGGACGAAATTTTGATTTACGTTTTTTTGTTTGGTCTAATGCACAAAGTGATACTGCATGTAGAACTTCTTAAAGGAGTGATTTCCTCTCTAATGTTAAATTGTTTCGATAATATATGAAATTTGTTACTATTTAATTTGATAGATTTCGTACACCCACGTTTAAATTAGCATAAATTGTTCACTTCATTTCATTTTTAATACATATTAACAATGAAAAACATTAATAAAGATTCTTTATATAACAAACTGCTTTGAATAATTCAAACTGTTGTCATTTTAAAAGCAATTTCGTAAATTCACAATAATACGATATCATTTAACAGCTATTCACGGTAAAATTAATAACATGTCGTTGTCTTTAAAGTTTATGTAATAAAGATGAACAATTTCACAACTGGTGTCAATTTTATGTTTAATTGGTGTAGCTATAGTTAGAAGGTTTAATGGACATGTGACGTATGATATTTAAACTAAAGGAAAGTAAGCAGTATCAGTACTATAACAATATTATAATTATGGTATATACATCTATGTGTACCCTCCTTGACAATATTATAATATTTATATTTATCTTTATGTACCTACCATAACAATAATACAACAGTTATATATACATCTGTTTCATTACCTTAACAACAATATAACAATTAAATAAATATGCATCCATGTACACCCACCATTACAATAATATAACAGTTATATATAAATCTATGCATGCCTATCATAACAATAATATAACATCTTTAGAAACATCTTTATGTACCTACCATTACAATTATATAACAATTATCTTCATTCGTGTATACCTATAGCTATCTTACAACAATACAACATCTATATATATAAATACATGTGTACATTGTACCTACCATTACAATGATATAACAAGTATCTTCATTCGTGTATGCCTTCTATATATATAAATATATATGTACATTGTACCTACCATTACAATGATATAACAATTATCTTCATTCGTGTAGTATACCTATAGCTACCTTACAACAAGACAACATCTATCTCCATTTGCGCGAACAACACAATACGATACAACACTAATTTCTGCAACCACTGGTACCTCATTTTACAACAACATATCATGTACCTTTGATGCATAATATTAAAATATGTTTTGTATTGCTATATGTATAAATTCATTCAACGTATGTGTTGAATAACGCTGCCTTCATACGTATAAAAGCAGACTTGCTTCCATATTCCTGGTACAAAAGATCACAGATACAAATGATAGGTCCAGGATTATTTTACGTATACCATTACGGATGCTTTTTGTGTTCCTAATCTGTAAGTCTATAATATAATTTTTGACCTAATCGTCTAACGTTGTTATAAATTATTATCATATAACAATTAAAGTTGGATATCAGTTTGTTTAATGTTGTTATTATATCTTATTACAATCTGAGTTTAAAATGAGTAAACAAACAAAAACGTGTTTGATATTGCACTGTATTGATTGTATTCGTATTTGATAATTGCGATAAAGTTATTTGATCTGTTTTGGAGTTAAATAGATATTTATTACCATAACTCAAATTAAGTTTTTTCTAGCATGTTTTAAAAATCACTATTTATTTGTTTTGTAATTTACGTATCAATTCTATTTGCCGTCCCTGTCGTGTGTAAGGCAGAATGATTTTATAGCATGTTATGTGTTGATTATGTAAACAGCTGTAAGTTTAAATTGATTCCCGTGTATTATTTGCCTTAACATTACCGCTGTCTCCGTGCAATACTGTAAAAGAGCTCAGAATCTGTATTGGGGCGGTTTCAGCCTCGTTAGATTCATTACTCGTCTCCCCATGAGGATGGGACGATAATCCCCTAATAGTCCGGCCCCTACAATAGAATAAAAAGGGCCGTTAATGGGCCTGTTGTTGTCCCGTGGTCATGAGCGACCGCCGAATGACAATTGTGGGTTGCTATTAGTCTGTCAGTGACAGCGAACATATATAAATGGCCACGCCCGCCTGCTCGTCATCATCATACTCAAATCGATCTTGCTTCATCGTACTGCAGCTCTGGTTAACGGAATCGTCGCCAATTTAATCAACATGATATTATAACTATTACCATCAAAGCTCACCCAGCCGTGAATATTATCTTTTGTAAAATGGAAGTAAAAATCATGTTAATTGTTGGTGCCATTCACGGTGAACCCAATTCTCCAGCTGGCCTCTGAGGAGAGAACTTGATCCACCGACTGCAATACGGTCCCGTTGGACATGATTAAAAATCATTTGATGATATTCTTCAAAGAGCACAAATAGATAATCAAGCACCTGCAAGTCTGAATAACCAGCCAAAAATCATTTACGGGAACTCGTTAAGGTAAAATGTCAGTTGAAACAATAAGAGCAGTTAAGAGGCGTATTATCACTAGGATGGCATCGTTTACCCTTTATGTTAAAATTGTCTTCGACATTTTAATTAAAAAAATAAACGAGTTTACGGTTCGATAAACCAAAGTTTTTTTTAACATTTTCCAATTTGCAGAACTAATATATATGCAGTAAAGATAGGTTTGTTAATTTGATATCTGAGACATCGAAGGTCAATATGCATTTGTAATTTACACCTGAAATAATCAACGTTTGATTTTACATGTAAATGACTTGATTGAATTGTATTGACAGCTCGTGTTTAACCTGTCCTGCCCACCTTCCCTTTTGTCGCGAGAAATGACTTTGTGAACAATGGATTTTATTGTCCTGTAATATTGAAAAGAAATATTGTTTAGAAAAAAAATCTGTTTAGATGATAAAATGCATCTCTAAGGATATTATTACGTTTGCAGTGTATTGACAAAGGTGTATGTAATTGCCTGCTTGTCGAATAAATCATAAGTATCTTATATTATTTGTTGTTGTTTATACATAAACAATTGTTTAATTATCCTTCAATGAGTTCCGTTAAATGATCATTGATATAATTGTTAATGACTAAAATGTATCAACTGCAATTTTATTTCGAATTTTTACAAATTGCTTTAAAACGTTATCATGTCAATCAATAACTGTTTTTAAAAAAAGTTGTATCCAATAATAATACACAAAGAAACGAAAGGATTGACAATGCACCGATTACTGTTAACATACATATTTTAGCGGTCATGCTATTTAAGCGTTTGTTGCACTTTAAATATTTCGCAAAATATTTACTGCTTTAACTAAATTATCAGTACATGGTTTCGTATTTGCATTAAGTGTGATTGTGCCAATTCACCAAAGCGCTAATCTTTTAAAATTCCATAATACGCTAAAATTCAATTCCGCTAAGATAAATACTTTTCCATTAACGTTAGTTGATAAACATACAATACTACATTTGCAGTATATACATTTTAGAGTGACCAATGTAAACACATCTGGAAACGGCATAACAGATACTGATGTTAGGAGCTATTGTAGCATACTAGCGTGTGTATAATCTGTATGAAAGCTCAAGTAGATGTTGTTTATGCAGTTTATACTAGCATAATGCATATTGTTTGGACTCTTGTTATTAGCATAGTATAACAATATACAAAGTCACTTAAACAACAGTAAAAAACTACAGAAACAACAGATTACAAAGTCATCATAAACAACAGATTACAAAGTCACCTTAACAAATATAGTAAAAAAAAATCAACATAAACATAAGTATACAATATTATCACAAACATAAGTATACAAATTCACCACAAGCATAAGTATACAATATTATCACAAACATAAGTATACAAATTCACCACAAACATAAGTATACAAATTCACCACAAACATAAGTATACAAATTCACCACAAACATAAGTATACAAATTCACCA
>JAUMHH010159861.1:0-17781 GCA_032359455.1 Chlamys rubida | reverse complement strand
GGTGATCGACTGTGTCGAAAGCTTTCTGCAGGTCAAGCATTATCATACCTGTGAATAATCCCTTAGCAGTTTGTTTTTTAATATGATCAAATAGATGAATTAAACAAGTGTCTGTAGAATAACAACTTCTGAATCCAGATTGTAACTCATAGAGTATATTATTAGAAACTAGAAAATGTTCCAGTTGGACGTAGACAGATTTTTCAAGAATTTTAGAAACTGTGCTGAGTATGCTCACAGGTCTGTAATTTTCAACTTGAAGTTTATCTTTTTAAAAGGATATAGTTCACGATGACATACTTCTTGTACTCCGCACGCCACCATTCCTGGATGCACTTGCAAACCAAATGTGGTTACTTCAGGTGAAAAAGTTTAGAGGTAAACACCAGACAATTTCTTTTCAAATGATAAGTTTAATCCATAGGTCACAGTGACCTACATTTTGTACTTGACACTCCAGCATCCTAAGATGTACTTGCATACCAAATCTGGTTACTCCAGGTGACATAGTAAAGATATGCCCCGGACACACTTTTGACAGACGGAGTAGGGACGGAGTGCAAACCTGTAGTTCCCAGCCACCCAGAACCGGTGAGGGACTAACAAACTTTACATACAATGGTGAACATTTTGTTTTTCTGATTCACCAGTTATAATGCAGGCACAAGTACCGACGAAGTGGATCATCCATACCATATTGTATCATTAACAGATGTACCTACCCCCCTCTGATATACAAGTACTGTGACAAAATCTTGAAAGACAACGAAACACTTCCTGCAGCAAAATCAAACAATGTCTTTGCTTCTGAATGAAATAAGAACAAAGAAGTTATAAACTGGAATAGTTTTATATTTCATTTAATTGAATAAATATGAATTCCAGAACATTGTACAACATTTTACAATGAACAAGCAACATCAAAGTATCTGACTTGATTCTGTTTCATACCATACAACGTCTTAGTATGCTCCCCAGTAAAATACCACTAAACACACACTCCATATCTGTATAAAGTTCACACACTCCATATCTATATAAAGTTTTACAAATCTTACTCAACCAAAGACACCTTATATAGATAAAACTTGGATAAAATCATACCAGGGTGATTTACTGTCTTCTGCTTATAAACAGAATTACAAAAATACATTCAATATTTTTCATTTGACTATCTAGATCACATTGCCACAGAGAATGTCTAAATTTAATTCTGTTCATTCCTGGACTGTAAAGTGTGATTAAGCAACAAAAGATTCAATTAACAACAACAGTTAATGTTGGCAAGAAAGATTTCTGTAAACATTTCTTAAATAAAGAATATCATAATTACAACTGAAGCATCAATTCAGCCTCCTTCACAATTTTTATGATGATAATTTAATTGATTCAAATATACAACAAAGCATAGAGAAATAACATCTCTATCTGAAAATTACATGCTGTAAATCGGAATATTTTAAGTGGGTTAATTTTTGCAAATTTTGGGAAAAAACAGTTTTAATATTTACACATATATTTTTATTGCGTATTGGGACTATTTGCAAAAATAATACTACTGTGAAAATATTTCTCTAGTAATTTTTATGCGAGTTGCATTTCCGAGATAGTGGCAAGGTGTATACAGAAATAATTGAATCTTCGCGTCAACTATGTGTTGTATGCCATTTTTTCAAAGGAAAACACTAACCTATCCACCCTACACTACAACAATAGAACCTTCTAGATAATCGCCGCAGGCTTATCCACCCTACACTACAACAATAGAACCTTCTAGATAATTGCCGCAGGCTAAGACTTTGCCAGCTTTTGTTCACACAATTCAGGTAATCTGGCATTCTGACACGGTGATTAAGATATTTTGAGGATTATTGTTTTACAGTTGATAAATTTTTACATGTTTGATTTTTTTGTGAATTTGAATCTTGCGCAAAATACGCAAAAATATTACCACAGTAAAAATATCCAAATTTATGGTACAATTGTAGTGAGAATTTGAAAAATTCAAATATTCTGATAAACATTGATAGATGTGTTTAAATATTGCTATCATGAATATCGCACTAGCAGAACTTCACTGAACATTCACAGGCGGATGTTGGATCACATTTCCCTGCGTAGAAATAAAGCATGTTACTGGTCGAATCTACATCTGCATGGACTGCCTTCATCACTTGTCATTGACACTAAAATTCCTTCAGCACAAAGTCCTTTAAAATAAAATCCAGCTCAACAAGACAGCTTTAACAATTAGTTCACTGTTGCGTTAAAAATTGAACAAAGTATATTCTCTAGTTAATACTGATAAAAAAGATCCTTGTACACGTCAAATTTTTGAATTTTCTATTTTTCTCTTCTAAATGAGGCTTAGTTCTCCTCCTTTTCAATATCCTCTTCTTCACTATCAGAAAATCCAACTTCTTTTAGAGCTTCTTTCCTCTCCTGTTGGGATTTGTCGAAAAAAAAGTCAAATGCAAAATGCTTGCGATCTGTTGATGGACAGAGAAGATATTGCTCTGATTTTTCTGTGTCATAGCGTCGTACCTGAGAGATAAAATCAGCACCCTCTCCAGAGATATTTAATCCAGTCACATGATTAAACATCTCCTCCGGTGACATTACTTGATGCACACCTCCAGAACGGAAAAACTGAAAGAAAGAAACACAAAATTAGCAATAAAGTCGAAAATAGAAATACACTGTAAAGCCTATCACATCCATTATGTATCATCAATTATTAATGAGTTCTACATTTTACAACAAATGTAACATAATACAATTATTTAACTCATTTACACCTAAAGACACATTAGAACTCCTCCCATTCAAAGGTTGGAATAGTTCATTTTGAAATTTCAGGGGTGAATGAGTTAATAATTAACAAGCAAACATCTATAACTATATAAATAAATAAAGTGAAATATATCCGAAAAGCATCAACCTGTCTGAATTTATGAAGTACCTGTTACTTATTAAAATATATCAATATTCCATCTATATTTAAACTTGGCCTGACATTGACAGTTTACAACCATACACAAATTTCATGAAAAATTATATAAAGATGAGGTGTATTGTCTAGAAAACAATAATCAATCTGAATCAGAGGAAGCACATATGGCCTCATTAACTTAAAAATGATGGAACAATTAGTCTTCAGACCCGAGCTTGGCATTGGCATTATACAGTCAAGTGAAAATAAACATCCAGTTCATAAGTACTTTGTAAGGCCTACATTTAATTATTGTTCGTTTTCCCTTTACCGACCCAAATCATAAAATCATGGGTAGGTAGGGGAATTATTATATTTTTCAATTTTGTTTTTATTTATACTGTTTTTAGTAGTAACTTAAAATCAAACAGAATACCAGTAGTACAAGTATGAACAAAAATATAAAAAAAAATATTCTGGAAAATGTCAATAAAATATTTTGGTTAGGGGATATTTTGGTGGGTGGGTAGGTAGGTAGGTAAAGGGGAAACAAACAATATTTTATTTTAGGCCTAACACAATTCACCATGTACACTGCTATCATATAAGAACATGTATTCATTGACCATGGATATTTAAGGTAATAGGTTTGTGTCACCATTTCTTATTAGAGTTTCTTCAAATTTTGTAGTTATATTGCTTTGAAGTAAAGAAAATATTCTGCCACAAAAAAAGTATAGGTTGTCATAATTTTAAGGATTTTAAATGGAAATTTATGTAAAAAGGAGTGAATTTTGAAAAAAATGAAAGACGCAATTTTTTGCAAAATAATGTCAATAAAAATGATACTGCCATAGATTAGTATTGCATTAATGTATATCAATTTAATAAATGCTGAAACTGTAAAATGAATTATATATATAAACGATTAAAAATTGACGTTTTATAATAAAACCATATACACATAGTAATTGCATTGACATTACTTTCATGGTAGATCTCAATATAAAGTAAACGTAATTTTATAATGGAAATAAAACGATGACATTCTGACTTGCCTTTGTTTGAGTTATGTCAGTAATGATTATTAAGTTATTGGAATTATGACTGAATTCATTTCACACAAAGAATAGATACACTTTGTATATCGAATTGATTGTATACCTACTTCTTTTTCTACCACATAATGACACCTTCAGCAAGCTAGTGACAAATGGCACGTGGACGGTTTTAGCATAGCACGAATTACAGATAAAACAAAACAAAGATACAAAAAATAAAAAGTAAATACAAATATAAAAGATAAACAAAAATACAAAACGTGACAGCAAAAAATGGATACATTTGCATAAACTTGACCTCACGAAAGGTTTGGAGGAGAACTACCTGCAAGATCTGTCCTCACTGAACTTCTTCAACATCCATCCTTCCCATTGTAGAAAAAAACCTGAAGGAGACTGATGACGGGTTATCTACAATGTATTGAGTGAAGGACTATTCACTTTATGTCAGGGGAAACCAATCTATGAAAATACCTGTTTTAGGCTTTTAATAAGGTATATGTATTGCAAATTTTAGCATTTTACACGACAACTGTCAAGTGTTCACTTAAGCAGAATGCTAAAATGTACTGTGACAGATTTTATTTGTACATGTATATAGGATTACGGTCGCCTTCTAGCTTCGGGCTAGAAGGGAATTTCCCTTTAGCTCAGTGGTAGAGCGTCCGACAAGGAACCGGTGGAAGCACGCTATTATCTTTCGCCTGTAACAGTACCATAAATATTTATAAACACAATGCCAAACTGTAAAAACGTAAACAGGTAAAGCATAAATGCAACGACTAGACCGGGATTCGAACTCGGGTCCTACGAACTCTAGACGGACGCTCTAACTAATTGAGCTAACTGGTCGCCGGCAATCAACCTAGTCAAGTTCCGCTACATTCCCCCCTCCATCAACAACGTTTTAGACCCAGAAGACACACAAGACCCTATACAACCTTCCGTAAGTAAGATATAGTTAGGCACAAAATCTAACATGAAAGGAAAAATGCAACGGACAGACTGAGAATCAAACCCATGACATCGAGAATCTAAACCGATGCTCTAACCCACTACTCCGTATAACAACAAAGTTTTCTACAACAAAGACACACGTGAACCTATTCAGCCTTCCGTATGCAAATTTAGCTGTGCGAAAAATCAAAGAGTAAAGGGAAAATGCAACGGCCAGACCGGGAGTTAATCCCGAGGACTCAAGAGTATAGACGGACGCTCAAACCATTTATCATTCATCCCTCCTTCAACAAAGTTTTCGACCCCAAAGACACACGTGACCCTAATCAACCTTTCCTATGCAAATTTAGTTGTGCTGAAAATGTAACAGTAAAGCGATAATGCAGTGGCCAGACCGGTATTTAAACCCGGGATCTCTAGACTCCAGACAGACGCTAACATCAGCTACTGTAAACGTGGTTATTTACGCTGGGTGAAAATTACGCGATTTGAAGGTCAAAACTATACGCGCGGGGGTAATTTACGCGGTCGCGGTAGACCGACGTTTACTCTGCATAGTTATCTCCCTTACTTTACAAAATGTGTACAGGTAAAAATACTAGTAGATTCTGAGTACATGTACATGTACCTAGTCGCCGGCGATTGGACCCAGTCCCGTTCCTTCACACTCATACACTCAGATGTGTTCATATTTCATACTTGTTTAGGATGACACCTGCATTTGTTAATAAGGAAGAAATATCTGCTCACTTTTAACATCTGATAACGTTGATATGTAGAAGATGCTCACGTTCAGCTTTATCGCAACACAAGTGGAGTGCTCGCGCCAGGTCAATTTGCGCACCTTGGCTTGCCATGGTAGAAAGATGAAATAAAGGAATGTTTCCTGATGTATCGGTCGTTAATTATCTCCTCGCAACGGAATAATAGAGGGGGTGAAGCGTTTCTTTATAAAATTTCATGAACAATTATAAACTGGCGGGAAAAAAGTGTGAAATATTTCACTTTGGGTTAGGCCCAAATACAGAACTTTGCAGTACAATTTTTACAAAATTGTCAAAATCAAGCATTGTGTGCATACACAGCTGTGGTAAACTTGAATACCATTTCAAAACGAATTTTGTATCTGTACCTATACAGTTCACAACAAGTTAGTTCAAAAACCAGAACGCCGCGAGGTCTGAAGTTGAGAGAGGACGAGTTGATTGCTTTAGTTTTGAAAGGTCAAATGCAAGGTCGCGTCGCCCTGCTGTTTGGGGTCCATTCATAATCTATTGCCCGTTTACTTAGCCGCCTGTCACAGTGATCGATTAACAGACCATCCCAGAAGTGGACGTCCAAACGTAAGGTCGTAACGTCAACACAGAGTGATACGTCTGCTTCACCTCCGGGACCGCGACGGCAACGGTGAATAACGTCATATGTATCCATGGGCGCCAAGTGTGCCCGTAAATGCTAAGAAATCAGATGCGCGATTTCAACTTGAAGCCACATCGGTCTTACGTTGGACCGCAACTTAATAAAAAGCGACGTCAACGCCGTCTGCAATGGTTCTGTGAACAGGCCCCATAGATGTATCGCTTGATTGATTAGATGCATTTTCTGTTTATTGACGAGTCTCGTTCTACGATTTTCTGGTCCGGTGGCCGCGATGTCGCGATGAACAATGTGCTAATGCATGCGTACCGACGTCGCGATGAACAGTGACTTACACGGTGCGTGCTTTAAGGAAAATGACTGATTTGATCTTCAAAACCCTTTGCGAAATTTAGTAAAAGTCTTTGGTGTGACGAAACATTAAATGAGCTTGCATTTTAGGGCTCTACGCTAAAGGTCAATGTCATGTAAAGAAAAGGAAAATTTCCAGTTCATGATAGTATGTTATCAAATGTGTGAGTTGTCTGTGGAATAAAATCAACGTTGTGTAATGTTTATTGAAGCGGAATTTTAACCTTTTATGTTTGCCTTTTTTCATCCAAAATACAAATATCGATCTTACACCAGCAAATATCAACTATATACAAGGAAAATCTTTTACCCAACAAACTATGCAGTTGCTAAAGCAATCAGTGAATTTCTATTAATGTCGTCCTAATGTGTGTCAGACAGAATGTGTATGAGAGCGGATTTATACCGTTTCGTGATTACAAGAATACGCAGTGTACATTGCGTCATCACGATCTCGATAAAAACATTACTGTAACCTTTATATATATCAGAGATAAACATCGTATGATCTTTATAACCCTTCGTTACTACGACCAGGACCAAGATAGACGGAGAAATCTCAAACCGAAGAGCAAATCCTCTTGTCAAAGTTTTAAAATGTCATCCCGAGGAGTGAGATGTCCACGCTTGCATTACACAAGCTTAATTTATTATTTTCCTCCACACTTTCCCATCGTAAAAATATGTTGTCAAGGGCAAATGGAACGTATGCAAAATTTGGTGACGCTATCCTGGTTACACTGCAAAAATTGATGAGGTAATTGTGACGTTTTCAGAATGAAAGCGCGTGTGTGCTGTCTCTTCCAAAGTACATGGAGACAGGCTTATTTTGTCCAATCAAAAGCGTAAGTGCTTCTGTGAAGTGTGGTAAAAACCGATAGCATGCTAGTCAAGACACATACAATGTATATTAAAGGAAACAACGACCCTTCATAATCGCCAAACCTGAACTGGAGAGCAAAAATGTTTAGTCATGAAAATAAATTTAATATAAGAAAATTTGATACGATTGAATCAATGCTTCCATGCCAGTGTCTGTATCGCGGAAGATATAGAAAGATAAACAGGAAAAACCCAAAATATAAATTATGCAAACATCGTGTTGGCAGAGTCTTCAAAGTGTTTGGTGAAACCCCCCTCATGTTTCATTACGGTGATATTACGGAAGATACGCTATCAAATAAGGTTACATCTGCATTTATAAAAGTAAGAGTAATCACTAGACACATCTTCCTTGTGAACAGGGGGAAACAACTAGAAGGATGGAGCCTTATATCGGTTTTCATTGGATAATTAGCTGAAAGACTCGCAATGTTTATAGCATTACCTTCCGCGTTTTATACAATTCGCCAATAAGAACAATACAATTCAATCCTAGCAAATGATTCACAGTTCCCGTTTATATTTGTTGTGCAAATGCTTGACCTGAGATGCAAATGAAACGGGAAATATTTGATGTTGCTCGCAAAGAGGAGGCTGAAATTTGGGATGAGTAATAAAAATAGATAAAGATCGTGTGTCTGACTTCATGACTAAGGTATCCTCATTATCTTCCTTGACTCGCTTTTAAATGTAAATTATATCATTTAATCTTAAAATCCCCTTGATTCCTTATCAGTCGTTTCTACGACTCTCAAATTGTTTATAGGGCGATAGAAACTGACCGCACAATGACACATCCACAAACATCATAGCTTTTCAGTCAGTTCCTTGATCAACGATAGACTTTTATCATTAAAATGTTATTCTTAATTTCTTAAATTATGCAAATGCACACCCTTTAAGAATATAGTTTCACTTTCATTTTAAAACGTTACACTCATTTAACTTCATCGTTGAATTTTGAAGAAGAAAAAAAAAGAGAAAAAATATATGTAAGGATTGACCTTCATTTTGACGACGAATACGGTAGTATGAACGCAGTTGGCAACGATCATATTCTATACTGCTTTGATTCATACGCAGTCAGAGTTGCTAAGCTAAAGAAAGGGAGAGATGTAAATATATATTTTTGAAAATAAGAATGGAATGGTATGTGCAAAGAATTCGGCTAGCGTGATTCACCATGAATGTTGATTTGAATTTGATAACAGTATATATATCAGATACTTGAAATAATCCCAATGAATGTGAAATTTAGGGTGAAGATGTCAAATTTAGAGTCAAGACGTCCCTCATCAAATACTCCAGGTAATAAGTTCGCAACGTAACAAACGTAATAGGCAGTGTCTAGTGACTACTTATGATGACACATCCAACTTCTCGTTTACTAAGGTTAAGAAAACGAAACTTCCAACTTCAGAATATATGAGTCAATGATACAAAAATAAACAAAATCTGTTTAATTATCTATACAAAATACAATCATTATGAAACCGATAGACACGTGCAAGAAACTAATATTTTTCATTAAATAAAAATCTGTGTTGTTATCCATTACGATTTCAGATTTAATCCGGCCTACTAGTATACTGTTACCGGTCGTCTGCAGGTAAGATGGGTGTACGCTTTTATCTTAATGGAGCATCTAATCCGTATGATCTTATCTTGGTTAGTGAAACTCTTCTTGTCTGAGTCACCCACGCGTTTGGCATGCGCCAAAGCACTTGTAACGCAGATGTTCAGTATCCGCCATCTTGTCAATGACATGAGCTCATGATCATAGGAAGGTTTTGTTTTCATATAAACCATGCATGAAAGTAAAACACTTTGACATTAAAGATAATAGTCATGCAAACTTTTGCATAATCTAATAATAATTCGAGGTTCTTATAAACCGCTTTATCACAACTTAGTTCGTAGATCGTCTCAAAGCGGTTCACACATTATTATCCGTGGTTAAAGGGCCTTTGCAAGCAGCCAATATCTTTCTCATCTCCCTGGGGAGCTTACAGGCGTTGCTGCCATTTTGGCGCTCATAGCTACCCTTCGACATATCTAACACTGCCAAACAACGTACTCATTTACAGCTGAGTAGACTGGAGCAAACGGAGTAAAGTATCTTAGTAAAGATACAACACAGTGCCGTGCCGTGACTCGAACCCGCAACCCTTCGGTCACGAGCCCGGCGACCTACCACTAGACTGACGTGCCTCAAGAGGAGCAAATTTATGGAGTGTATATGTGGTTGTTATATCGGTTTTATATAATAATATATATATTGTTGTAAGTCTGTACGTTTATCTAAAGAATAAGTATTACTGTATACCGGTAAATTTTCGCCTAGTCAAACTTTCGCCCATTCAAACTTTCGCCCTTCGCCTAAACAATCCATATTTATTTAGTGTTAATTTCGCCCTTCAAATTTAATTACTATGCACATTATGTTGTTTACTAGTGTTCGCTATAATGATGAGTTCGCCCAAATTACAGTGGGCGAAAAAGGTGAAAATTTCATGGTATACAGTATATTTATTTCAGCTATTTCTACACATACATTAATCGCTAGAACTTCACTGTACTAGGTAAGGATGCACCTATTTCAAAGACAGAATGCAAAACAATAACTTTACCGCACCACATGTCATTTCGTCCACTTCGTACTTAAGACCAAACGAATGAAAATCTACAAAAAAGTGTTCGGAAATTTCATGAAGACATATAGCTAAAAGGAGAAAGGTATCTTTAGATATTCTTAAAGATCCCCGCACCACTGCAAAAACCTGCAACTAAGCAGTGGATGCTTCCCTTTCCGGCATGGCTAAAGCTTTGACCAAATGACCAAAGGATGTTACGGTATCTTCTACACGTACTGCATTCTCTATGCAGTATAATGGGAGGACGCTGATCTCATGTAAATATTAATGCATGAACTGCAATAGAGATATGAATCTCACAAGTAAACGAGGATTCATTGATGTATAACTTGTGTTATACATTGTAGTAGATTTCCGATAATGTAGCATCATTTTTTTTAAATTTCATTCTGTATTTTATATGTGAAACCCTGGGATTTCATTGTTATTTTTATATTTAAAATAACTTATAACTATGTTTCTAATGGATTTTGAGTGATATCTCAATACTGTTCTGAATTTGAAGAACGAAGTGTAAACAACTGTGATGTATTATTTCTCGCATATTGGCAATTTGTATGACAATAGTGTATCCATATCAGTAATACAGGGATAATACACAGAACGTATTTTATCGGAAGAGATTACTTAAAAAAATAAGCTATAACCATGATAACTTGATTGAAGCCTTTTTTTCGTTTGTTTGCTTGAACGTATCTGGTTATCGGCAGTTTTTAATATGTTAAACAACCCAAACAGCAAAATGAATAAAATACTAAATATTTAAACCAGATTCTAAAACAACATATAATGTGAAATTTTAATTTAAATGAAGTGAAGGTCATGTTGCTACAATAATCACCGTTATGACTCACAGAGAAACATAATATTGTTATTCTGAAATTAGCACAATGAGACAAAGTATACCGATATCGAGTGCTTCTTTAGAAAAAATAGTAAATAAGGTTTGTTTACAAACATTGTTTTTTTTATCTGATACTGTATGAGATACGGTGTCCATCTCCCATTTGGACCTAATGTTACTTATCTAAAAAAATCTAATGTTTTTTCATCTAATACAGATCATCTACCTATAATGACTTGTCCGTGTCCGTGTCCCTGGTCCATTATCACTCTGCCTGTGAATCGTGCGCACGTTCCGGGTGCATTTTAAAGATCATATTGAGCAACTTGATACAGATAGAGGTATTCCGATTGTTAATACTATACATTAAGACTCTCCATTTCACATTCTGAAAAGATTTCGTCTGTTCATTTGATATGAGAGTTGAATCCGATACAGTGACGTAAGAAGTTTCCATTTTTAAAAATGAACTCTTTCCACCGGTACTTCAGTACATCATATTAATGACACACATACGGAGGTAGCGATAAAGGACAATACACATAACTAAACTTGAAAGATTATTGCAGGTGTTTCTGAATAATGTAATTAAACATTAAAAACCATCGTTTTTTCGTTTAAAATTTGTTTAATAAAACCAGCATTAGATGTATATGTTGCCACTTTGCAACTTATAAAAAATAATTCATCTAAGGTATAATTTCGTCTAAAAATAAGAAATGAGAACAATAGAGAAGTTCTTATCATATAATGAATAATTTGCAAAGACGTAACGGTTATGTCATGATCACTAACCTTCTTTTTCTTGCTAGTAACGTTCCATCCCAACCTAATTATTGAGTTTACACGTTACAATTTCTTCACGTTTCAGAGACCCCTTTATAAGCATGGTATAGAAATATGCATTTTGTTGACAAGCTGTTCAGCACTAATACTTGTGTTACTGTATTAAGGGTATTTTCGCCGTAGTTTAACTCCCCCCCCTTTTTTTAAACGAATATTTCAGTGGTTTTACCCCCTGCCCCTCTGTTTCAACAGTAATTTAAACTATTTGCATATCCAGTTTTTTGGTCCTAGCATGACCGATGCATAAATTGTGGTTCCTTGATACCGCTGTTCACTTGAATGACAAAACAGCTGTATGATATAGTGTAATTTATTTTTGGCAAACTGTAAATAAACCAAGTTTTAAAGGTGTGCAATATTTCACAAACGAAATGTCAGCCTTCTATCATATGAAGAACATGCAAGTTAACTAAAATATAAGTACCCTGTCATCATAAAACTAAAAACACTAGAATTCTTATCGAAAAGAAAAGACAAAATTTGAAGCCGAGAAGACACAAATACGACAGGCAATAATACCTGATGCGAAAACAGTCATCTAACATAAATGACTAACCAGACTTAAATGCAGTATGGACAAATCCTGCACGAAATCAGAAGAAGAAAAAAAGCAGAATTTAATTCAAATTGGGTGTTTCAAAATACTTAAATGATTTGTCTAAAATTACAACATTGAAGTCCGCCCACCCCTAGTTTTAAAGGGTTCTGACAATGTTAAAAGCGACCCCCTAGCGAAAATAACATATCACGTTTTATTATATAGACAAGATATTCGTTCTCGTGTGCTGTCGAACAAGAGCTGATTGTGTTGATTTGTCTCGTTCCCTATCTTGGTGTTACTCTCCTCTCAGGTAAGAAAAATCAGGTGTATGTCAATCTTATTAAAATTAATTCCTTTCCATTCAAGCTTTACTCAGATGCCAAACCCGTGTGTGTTCAGGTTAACTGTATATAAACCATCCCTGACAAGACATGGCATCTGCTGTGATTTCAAATTTATTTCGTATTTTGTGACTCTTTGTGGTGTATTTTACGGTTACATGTAAATAAATTTAAATAAAGCAATAATAGTTTTACTATGGGAAAATGAAAAATTATATCTGTTTCAGCCATAATTAATGGAATAAAACCGTGAAGTCTCCTGGGTCTTGTAACCTTAAGTCTGTGGGAAAATAACGGTTGTAAATCAATGCGGGACCAGCCCTAACGGGAGGATCATCACACGCATGCGTCCTTTTATAGAGATAGGTAAAGCGCTCAAATAATGCAGTTATATATGCGATTTTGTTATCGCCGCGTGACGTCATTGATATTTGGTGTCTGATAATAGCTCGGACGGTAATGCATGTTGTACGCTGGCCAGGATATCAAACAATGATAAAATGTTGATGATATTTTTTGCTGATAACAAAATATTAACTATCTCTTGAACTAGCCGCGTGGTATAAAATGAGGCTGTAAACATTAATGATACGAAACAGACCGTTATGACGTCATTGTCCATTAATGATGGCGTTGTTTAAGACCAAATTTTAAAGTGGCATTATACTGAAATGTTACAACTCGGGGAGGTATCATTACCACACGCCTGGTCATATATTGCTGACAAAGACCTGACCAGAGCAGCATAGGAAGATATCACTCAACAAAACAAAAAGGTTTCAATGGGAAAAGTCCGCGGAGGCCAAGTGGTTAAGGCGTCTGACCGTCTACGATCACTAGCCCTCCACCACTGGGTCACGGGTTTGAGATCTACATGGGACATTCACCAGGTACTGGCTGCGGGTAGGTGGTTTTGTCCGGGTACTCCGGTGTTCTTCCACCACCAAAGCCTAGCTGGAACGTCCGTCAATGACAAAAGCTGTTAATAGGACGTTAAACACAAACAAACCCAAACAAAGCAAAGGATGACGCAAGTTATTTTGTTCACTTCAATGTTATCTCAATAAGAGGAAGCTGGTTGAAACCGCATGAACAGCAAGAAGCACCACAACTTTAACCTCTTTAGATCAAGCAAGGGGGACACATCGGATATAATACTCATAAAGCTGCAGGGTGTAAAACTAATGCCGTCAAAACTGAAGTCAGTACGTCTTAATAAATATTCTTGTTGGTAGTTACAGATATGCTGTTCTTCTTCTATCATAATAGCCCATCAACACAACCAGACCCTGTACTGGTTGATGTTAAGGGAGATCAACAATGGAAACAAGAGAAAAAGTAAGGAACAAATTATCACATTAACGTCATCATTTTTACTTGATGCAATAGAGTTGCATCTGCATTATACATTTCCAAACATGTCAGTGGAATGTTGAAAGATTATTCCAAGTTCATATCGTCTTCGTTAAAATTAGAAGCTTACAAATGCCACATTTCCTTCTGTTTCCACCAAACTTACGAATTTCGCCGGATCTACAATCCTCGCCCAACTAAGCGGCCTACGAATGACACCTTTATTTCGTCCCCGTCAATCTAAGATAGACTTACAAAAAGCTTGTGCTTCCACCCATAGCAGGCCCAACAAAGATGGTAACGCATTACAACTATATATAAATACACATTTAACGTTCCTAGCAGCTGAAAAAAACATTTACATAACAAACAATATGTTATCATCGTCTGTTTTGCATTGACATTTAATGACAATTATACATGTTTATGAATTTACGATCACCTTTGAAAAAAATAGTGGTTCATTTTGATGGCCCTGTTGAAATAATCCCGCTAAATTCCTAACAAGCATACAATATTGTGCCAATGAAATAAAATCCTATATAAAATGGCGTTTACCAATTTGAATAAATTTCTGTCATCCCGGACAGACAACCATTGACATTTATGATTGAGTAAAATACTGAATATATTGTGCTTTCTCTGGTTTGTTTAAGTCTGACCTCATTTGTAGGTTTTTTGTATACTTTTAAATGTGAAAGTAGTCTATTCTAAAAAATATTGTACAGTTTGTATTTTAATGCTTTCTCGTAAAAAATCACAAGAAATAATACATCAAAACAATCAACCAAAATTGAATAGGGAAAAAAAATGTTTTAAATGCAGAATGTCTGACAAAATCGACATTCTACTGAAACATACGGCCATATCAATAAACAACTCGTGTATATCTCTATGATTTTAAGGTTATAACTTATAATATATTCTAAATACTCTTTGATGTGTTGAATTTGCGCAACCCTTTACCAACGACAAATAAATAAATAAATAAATAGTTATGCATTATAAACAGCAATGATATTTTTGTTATTGAATCATTTCTTCGTCTGCATATTATTTTTTCTTTCTGACAGTTATAAGATGGCGTTAACCTATTTAAATAAATTTCAAATATAATAATATTCATGCGAATTGATTTAAAATGGAACGTGGATTATTGAGATTGTGTATTTGAAACGAACGACTTTGTGATTATATGTTTGGAGTAATCCTGTGCTAGTTTGAGAGAGTCCTATCAAAATTGACGGCAGCTTTATTGCAAACTGTTCACACAGTATTTAACCAGAATGAAAACGTCGGCTCCATTACTCTCCCTGACATTTTGATTTCATCAACGTCATTGAAAAACAGGGTTCTACACCCCTCACGTTTAATCCCGCCAATGATGTTTTCACGCCTTTAACTGTAAAAAGTGGTTTGTATTCAATTCTTTTAAGTTCGCATTGTTCTGGTTTTGACATAGATAGCATGGCTGTTTATTTCTCACGAATAAACAACACCGTGATTTATTGGCTTGGACTAAATATAAAACGGAAGATTTCCATTTAAATGAAATACATTTATCTGTGTGTTGGTATAAATGTCAGACCCGACTTTAACGATTAAGTGATAAAGCGAAGATACTGTAAAGATATACACTACAGTCAAACAAATTGACGTCCAACCTGTATCTGTGTTTAATCTGACCTCGACATGAAATATTCCTTTCCGCGCCAACGGCTTAACCTAAAGTTATTATCCTTTTTTCTTCTTGTGTTTCCTCTCTTCAAAAATGTTTCTCCTACCAAAGCAATGATTTTTCCACTCTTTACGCTACTATATATCATACCAAACCGAAGGAATGCATCTTTTTCAAGAATGCGGACAGTGATATCAATATATGATAGCTTGTGAAATAGACGACAAATGATAAAATAAAATAATTAAGGATAAAATAATGAGAATATCTTCTCGTCGACTTGTTTTTGTTTTCATAAAAGACTGAATTCATTTAAGAGCTTGTCCATACTGGTAACCAAAGCCTCATCAAGCCCTTCAATGTATCTTTCAGAATCATGTATATCGATATACAATGCCAATTAAATAAGCTAATTTGAAATCAGGTATATAGCAGTTAACTCTTCTGCATCTACAGCTTTCCACAACCTTTACCTACAACATGACCAACAGGGACGGTTTCAATTTTCCAATAGTGATGTTTCCCTTTCTTAATAGTTACATCCCTGCTTCCCCAACCTTTGGTGCTTACATGTGAAAGTTAATTCGGTATTTCAGAGCTTGCTCCGAATATATATTGAGTCTTAATGAAAGGTATGGACTGCTGAAGGACAAACTTACACCGGATTCCCAGAGATATAGGTTGATAAAGACTATAGGCAAGCTTTATTGTCGATATCGTGATCTCATTGGCAAATATCAAATTAATTGCTTTGTGTGATACGAAGTTTGATGCTTTTTTATGCTCTTTAGTTTGCCTCGCTATTTCCGTGTCACTTCTCCGGTCCTTTCTTTGAGGACGTGACTAAACTAGATTTACACGGCGAGTGTCTCTGATGACGAAAAAGACGCTTACCCTTCCGGGACACCTGGTTTTATTTCATTTGTACTTTTTTCAAGGGTCTCCATATAATTTCCTTCCATTGCTCATATTTGGCACAAGTTGTCGATTTTGAGTTTGAATGACGACTTTGTGTCCCAACAAAAACAAACCATAACGTTTATAAACCAAACGACTACATTACATGTTAATTTACCATTTTTTTTTATTCATTTTTTTGTTTTTGTCACAGAATAGCACGTTCGCCTTGCGATTAAAGTGAAGCTCAACAACATGTTCTATGTAAAATGACACGCTTATGGTGAAAGAATAAGGTCAGACATATGATGATGAGTTGGATAGTGAATAGTCTGAAAAACTTGGGAAATCTTATTAGGTGTTAAGTGGAGTGTTAAGCTATCTTTTGCACAAAGCAATAAACCACGTGTTTGGGTATGCTTACCTATTTAACAAAACAGCTTTCGTATTATTTTGAAAATACAGTCGTTATCTCTGACATAGATTTCGTCATCAGAGAACACTTTCACACAAACGAACAATTATAACAAAAAAATATAATGGGCGAGAAGATTTTGTATCTAAATAACTATTTATTATAGTTAGTTGGGGGACCACAAGAGGGTAAAACGGGCGTATAATTATGTGATACCAATTTTTGTGTATTACTTGTTATGAACATTCCGAGGAATTAAATTTCAAAGAGATCAAAAATATCCTTACAATTATTTTAAAAGATGAGACGCCTACTCCTCAATTTTGTTTCATAGCAGCTTAAACAATATAACGTCGGTGTCCCGAGGCGATGGGGCCACTTAAGGGGCATTTTACAGTTATACAAGGACTCCAAAATATCGAGAAGCTAGTAAGAGTATTATAGAAGTCTCAAATGTTGAAAAATGTTTTAACAGAAAAAAATCACCGATTAAGCAGGAGATTCAAATTTGTCGCCTCGTACAATAAAGTTATGGGATAAAGCAGGTCTTATATATTGTTATTCAACTTGCAGGTACTTTATCTCATGCAGCTTACAGCTATACACCATCTAACCCCACCACCACTCCAATCCCCACCCCAAAACCCCCCCC